>ML217593.1:4150-27202 GCA_004785975.1 Popillia japonica
ATTATTTAAAAAGCGGAAATCAAATATTTTTAGATGTAATCTTCAATTAATTCCGCACTGCAAGGGGTGTTAGCTAAATTCCTAGATTTTATATTTGAAGAAGTAACGGCCAATAATGTTATATAAATTAGACAGAATTTCAATGCAGTACAACTTGCGACAACCAAACCAATAGCTGTACCTATATAACGTACATTTATGTACATACATATGAACACGACCGACAAGCACAATTTTTAGAATAATGTTACTTCGAAAACTCCGGCATTTTCTTTGAGAAACACATTTGTTGCTAAGTGCTAAAGCTCTCAGAAAGTCCTAAAAATTCAAATTAGAGTTATGAATTTAATGAAAAACTATTTCTCCATCACAAAATTTTCACCTTCACAAAAAACAAGATCACCCCATATAATTCGCAAAATATCCTTGCCGCATATGTCTGCAAATGTTATACAATCCATTACAGAATGAACCGTTACGAGAAATTAAATAACCGAATAAGTTTCGTATAGCGATCAATTTAACGATAATACAGCAAATACATAGCTGGTTATAATAATTTAGATTGCGATGACTAGGTATCACAACTTCAGTAAATTACAGTAGTACAAAATTAATAGTACAAAATTCAATTTAATTCCGCGAATCAAGAACAGAAGTAATGCAACATTAAGGCAGTAAATATAATAAATACCAAGAGAAATCTTTAAGTGTACGAATATATCGTTTTTATTTTAGAACCCTATGCTTCTTATTTAGGTGCCTAGAAAGGTTGCATAGCCAACCTGCTGACAAGTTGTAACTTCATCATTAAATGCATTACGATTTAAAATTCAAAACGAAAAAATACTACAAAGCTCAACATAATTTGAATCGAATTAAACTAAAATGTATGTCCTCAGTATAGATAATAAAACAATCCGTAAAATTCATGCAATAAGTGGAGCTCCTACCTTAATTCAAGATCTGCTGATCTGTAACAACATTTTGAAATATTAGATGTACACAAATACAGTAAATTTAGAGGAAATTGTACCTTGAATAGTATTCCCCTCGCTTATTCTTTGGGAGTTGCCATGTGGGATCCTAGCGCCTTCACAGTAACACACACTGTAACAATTACAAATATTGCAGAAAACTATAGCTTATACGTAACGTTTATATTTACCTTCATTTTCAGAAATTGTGCAGTCAACCCTATAAGACGTAGATGGATCTATGTTGAAGTTGCTACATCACTTAGTTAATACAGAAATATCGCCAAAAATAAAATAAAACTACTAATTCAAATATGTATGTTTTACTGTCAGCAGGTATATTGCCCTCCTTCTTTAAACTGGCACTAGATACGTTGTACGTACAAAAATAATTAATTATAATATAGCCACTAACCTGAGCTCAAGTGCTGCGGAACTGTAATAAAAGAGAATTAAGGTATAAATAAAACTTATGCAAGACGTTTTTTGCAAGTTTTACCTTGAACGTATAGTCGTCCTTGCCAGGTCCAATCCAAGTGGGACAGCAACCACCGCCAAGAAGAGTCCAGTAATCTCGTGCTGTAGCAAATGTATAAATTGTTATGGCCAACACTTTTAAACATATTTATATAATTTTGCTATTGTTTTACAAATCTAGTAAACTTCAAGAAAATCATACCTAAACTAACAGTATACTTCTTGTTTATTCTGTGAGCCTTGTGGTCATCTGCAATCGTTAGCACATCTCGCTATTTACGTTAGCGCAAATTATCTGAAACAATATCAAATGATGCAAAAACTATGACTAACACATGATTTTTAAAGTTTTTCAAATTGGCACAACATCCGTTGCACAGAAGTAATTAATTATAATACAGCCACTAACTTGAGTTCAAGTGCTGTGACGTTAGTAGTAGCATTAGTATATAAAAGCTATACACAATGTTTTTGTAAGTGTTACCTTGAACATATGTTCGTCCTAGCCAAGTCCAATCCATCTGGAACGGCATTCGCCACCAAGCAGAGAACCATTAACATTGTGTACTTGAATATTTTCTGAAATATTGCCATTGCTATTATCTAAATATATTACACCTAAATGAAATCATACCTTGAATATTGTACTTGTCGCTTATTCCTTGTGGCTGGCAATCATCTGCAATTCCTATATACATGTAGCTGTTTCGCATTAGCATAATTTTTCTGTAATAATATCAAACTATGCAGGAAACTCTAGTTCACAAGTGATATCAAAATTTACCTTCACAGAGTTTGTGCGGTACACCCTAAAAGATGAAGGTGCATCTATGTTGTGGCTGTGAAGAATATCTGGTTAATACAAAAAATTACCGAAAGTTCGAAAAAGAATTGCTAATGTAATTACGTTGTACTACCAGCAGTGATATTGGTTAACAAATTAGCACAAAATAACTAATTATAATCTAGACGCCATCCTGGGTTCAAGTGCTGTGAGGAAAAGAAACTTATAGCATTAGTATTTGAAAGCTACGCAAATTGTTGTTTTTGCAAGTTTTACTTTTGTCCTTGCCACCTCCATTCTAAGAAAGCCGGCGTCTACCTCTACGAAGGGATGCAGTAACGTTAAGTGTGCAAGAAGCATGAGATAGATATCAAGTGATATTACATAAAGCAAATACGAGGTAAATCAAAAGTAGGATTACCTTAACAGAAATAGTGTCAGAGTCATTGTAATTCGTTAATAAATGCTTGAGTCCGAGGCTGGTCACCCATTGATTGTAGTGGATCTCACCGCTTCAAATCAACAAAAAATTGTCTAGAGCAATATCGCATTATAGTGAAGTAGTAGGAACCATAGTTGATAAATCTGTAATATGGAACTGGAACAACTAGGTAATTAAAATACTTGGGGCGTTAATATGGGAAAGATATACTTACGATGTCAAAATTTTATCCTGAACATGTCGCTCTTAGTTGGTCCGCTTTCATAGCAGAAATATTCATTTCAGATATGAAAAACTTCGCAAACTACCACAGAATTATTCAAACAAAATCTTGTTGCTCTGCACATGCTGGACATCTATATGCAGAGATCTCAATCTTCATAATACATACCTGATAAAATATTAATATGCAACACTTCACTGGTTGCTCCACTATACACTCCAAACTCCACTATCTTTATGTAACACTTACATTCGCAAACTTATAAACACATGCAGCTCAAAGTTGAGTTACAAGCATCATATAAAACGGTTGAGAAAATTGCTGAACTCTGTACATGGAATTACGACTCGTTAGGTTCATAATACTTTATACAAGAAATATTTGAACTAAGATTACACAAATTTGTTTCCATAATATTGGCATTTGGAAGGTATAATGAGCAAATTAATATTTATTGGTTACTGAGAATAGATTGTACAACTGTAAAATCTATGGCCCCTTATTGAAATGCTAGACAATAGTAATATTCTCACTAGTTGTTAGATTAATAGTTTTTTTTTCTGCTGCTATAGGTATAATACGATTTAATTTATGATTACTAATAAATGACGGATTGCTTTAAAGCAAATATAAAACAGAAAAAATGAGTATTAGAAATCTGTGAGATCTATCTTAAAAATATTGATTAAAAATACAAAACCGTTAAATTGAATTAAGTTTTTATTTTCTTTGAAGCAAATACGAGTCTTTATTCCTTGTATTATCTGTGCATTTTCCAGCAGTTGCAACCACCTTAAACTTAATATCGTCGGCTTTACGCAAACTTGGATTGTTTACAAACGTATACCTAGAAGAGTAGTACAGCCAAACTGCTGACAAGTTATAAATCAGTATAATGAAAAATATAACAGCACTTCCTGTGTGCATTAGGTCTTTTAAAACATTATAATCGGTGAAATTATAATTGGAACTCCTACCTTAATTAGCATCTGCATATGATTCCCCCTGCGGATGTGGTATTATCTGCAGTCCTTACTCGAACCAGCTGCTTCACATTAACGCAATTAATCTGTAACAATACCAAATGATATAGGAAATAATTTCAGGTGTAATATTTAAATTTACCGTAACTTGCAGAGATTACGTGGTGATCCCTGTAAGACGAAGATACATCTCTCCTCTAATAAAGGTTGACAGATAGTTAACACACAAATATTTCACATAGCAATAAGACAAATTACTAGCGTGAATACTGTTTACAGTCAGCAGTGGCTTTGTACCCTTCTTCAAATTAGCTTTAGGTATGTCGCAAAAAAGAAAGCAAAAATAAAATAATCACTAACCTGGGTTCAAGTGCTGTGGAACTGGAATAGAGAAAATGAATGCGTTACTATGTAAAATTATTTAAAAAACTGATGCCAAAGTTTACCTTGAAACTATTTGTTCTTACTGTAGTACGTCCTTGGGAAAACAGCTTTCATAGCGAATCCAATAACCTATACAATTTTAAAAGAATTTGTAAGTTTTTTTTTCTACAATTTTTGTGGTATCAAACCCGTAAAGTTTGTAAATTAAGATTTACGAATTTAGTGACATTCAATAAACAACGCCCACAATATTGAGGACAAAACAAAAATGCAGATATTTTTAACCTCACTAATCTGTACAGTACAACATCATTGGCGCTTTACATTGGTCTTTTATGAATTATAGAAAATTTAAGTAAAGGAAATCTTATAAAGCATGTCAGTTACATCTATTATTTAGTGGAAAAGTTTTTAGTCTGTTACATCATATCATTATCACAGATTGAATTATTTAAGTTTAAGTAAAGGATTTACCATGTAAGTTTCTATAGGTACAACGTTCTCTTTGTTTGATGTCTGCACAGATACGTACCACTTTTTTACTCCTGTTCGAAGAATACCTTTGAAAATTAGAAAAAGTGTCGAACGGTTTTTGTTGTCACAACCACCCCCTACACAAATTTTTACCAAACTTATTATTTAGCAGCACTTTTTGCATTTATTGGAATTCTATTCTTGATATATTAAAAATTTCTAGCAGAGATAGACAAAAAATACGTTGAATTGTGCTTGAATTAACCAAAAAGTGGAAAGAATTTCTAGAAAATATGTAGTTAATTTCATAAACGTCCTAATAATTTTATTACAATTTAAGCTACGTACAAATTTATCAAAGCTTTAATATTAATCGGAGGAGTCCAATGTATATGTAAGTAAATATAATTATATTATTAATAAGTACGTAGGATATGTGATAGTGAAATAGGACCCATGCATATTTCTATGATTATTTGACAGATTCTTCAAAGTGAACGGCCACACATATCCATACACATCCCGACTAAAGAAATCAAGTTAATTTTGGACTATATTTAGTGAATATCAACTGATCATCAATAACTATTTAAGTTTGAAAGTTTAATTTTGCACGAACAAAGCATTACTCATTTAAAATATCAAAAGTACCTAAGTCTATTTTAAAATAAAAAAGTCAGTAAAAGGAGGTTTACCCGCAGATGTAATTGTTTGTTATCATGATAACGTAATGTTTTTGCATGGTTTTTAACCAAAAACTTCTTTCACTACTAAATTAGTATTTTCAAAATATTTACGGAATGAATAGAGAATTTAAACTTCTGTGTTAACGTTAATTGTTTCAATGTAAAAGGTTTAGCTAAAAAATATTCATTTATTATTTTTTCGTAAGATTGATAATGGCTCTAATACGCATTTAAACATTAAAAATTATTCTTAAATCTGTTTTAATAGGTACATTAAAAAAAATATAGGAGAAAATTAACTCACACATTAAATAATCTTTCGGCCACGAATTCGTAGGAACGGATGTTTAAATATAACGCAAACTACATACCTATAAAAGCAGCACCTTGCAATAGGCAAATACCTTGCAACGCTGTAGATGTCGTCTCCCCATCCCTTTTCTGTAAAAAAAGTTGTGCGCTGACCTAGATAGTGTAGTGTTTTTGCATGGTTTTTAATATGGTTGCGTATTTATTTTCAATGTAGTACCTCTACATATTTGTAGGTTTTAAAATACGTGAACGTGTTGCGATAAAATTTTTCATACAATTAGTTTTATTATAATTTAAATTATGTGCAGTTTGGACAATGGTTCTACATCACGCCAACTAGTGTAATATATCGGTGAGTCCAATTATTAATTTGTAACATTTGTTTACTAAGACATAAAGTTATATTTTGTTTGTTTTCTAAATTATTGTAGATACTGTCACAAAATTTGAATTCACTTTGACTTCCTAGCAGCTACAAAATATTTAAAAGATTCAAGATATTCGATGATTACAATTAATATAAATTGTACAGTTACCGTTCATTAGTTTTATCAATATTTCCTTGTCGTTGTCAAAAAACATTAAGTTAGCAGCTAAGTAGTTTCTATTTGTAAATTTCTGAATCATGATTTTCAAATCATGATCGAATGTTTATTAGGAACATGTTCAGCAAGTAGTATTGCGAAAAGAATGCACAAAAGATGAGCGTGATTTGTTTACATATATGTACTGATATAACGCGGCCACAAATGTGAGGTTATGTTCGTTTTGCACATACTGAACATAAAAATACCATGTTCCACAGGGGAAGGGGGATTACCGATCATGATCACAAACTTTTTTGTAGTGGAGATGAATCACAACTTCAAATTTTTTAAATAAAACATGATTTCTCTGAACAAAAACTGTTTTGTTCACTGATTAGTGTTAAAAAGAAAGTACCTAGACCATTTCAACATTTTTTTAGGATTGAAGGAAAGAAGGTCAGTTTGTTGGTATTATTACATACATGCATATCCTCTCTTTTGGTTAAAATTCGTACTGCTTTGTCTTATAGTTAAATAATAACAGAAAAGTACTTGCGTAATATTGTTAATATTATAATAATTAGATAACGTTCTTGAAATTTCAAATAGTTCTAAACAATTTGTGTTTAGAAAGAACAATATTCTGCAGTGACTTTGTGTGTGAGTATTAATAACACAACAAATCTTTAGTATTTCTGGCTGCTACATTTACAACCACTTGAAATCCTGTTTATCAGTGACTACACTATTTCAAAATTGTTCGTTGTGATCTATGTGTTCTAACTTAAGACTTAAATTGCATTACTAATCAACAATGTGTCCTATGCAGCAGTTGACCTTTCCGGACATCCTAAATTGAAGCTTCCATTAATTCTGTTATAGTTTTACAATTTTACAATCAGGTTCAATACAAATGTTATTCTTGTGTGTGCGCGTATAATTTCGTATTAACTCTTGTTACCGGCATTTTAATGTAACACTTTGGTTCCTTATAGTAGGTACAGTACCTATCTATGTTGGATTGAAAGAATCTCTGTTGCCGGTGATAATTTTCATGTCTACTTAGAAGCTGCAGTATTTGGCTAAATGTTATCCTCACCTATATACCCACCTATTTTCAGTAATTTCATTTAGCTTTCATTTCCTGGTATATCTCAATTCTTCTCTACTCTTCTGTAAATTAAGTTAGAACTAATCTTAAACAATGTCTATTGTACAATCTGTCTGAAACAAATTCTGTCAATTCTGTCCAACTCCTTTGGATTTTCTTGCTTGGAACCTATACATGTATGTAAGTACATACGCAAATGGGTCACATACGAGTTAACAAAGTTTGCAATTACAAATTTATTGTATCTTGTAAAAATATATAGTCGGAGGGAAAACTATTTTCAGCGTCATTGAAGAACAACATTTCTGAGGCTATAGTTTTTTGCGCATTTTGGGGCGGTTAATCAACGTGAGTTTCCTCACTTTTTATGTAACTTAACTTCCAAAAAAATTACGAATAGGTGTTTTAAATGCCTGTACATTACTAAGAAGTGTGTTTTCCAAAATTTTGCCACAAGGACTGAATCATTTTCTTAAGTGATATGGATTCTTATTAGCATTTGGGATACCTCACGGAAAGGAATTTATTTAGTAAAAAAAATCTAATGATCTAGAAGTCCAATTTACTAATCCTGCAGTCATTAAAATCACGATTAAGTACTTTACCCATTACCACTGAATAGAATGCTACAGCCATCATGTTTAAACCACACAGTCTGTCGCAATAATGTTGCATTTCACCATTCATATCTCAATAATTTGTTCTGTTGTGCTACCAAAATATTGCTGGTTATGATCTAATTAATTGTTTCATTAAACATCTAATTAAGAATTACTCAGATTACTTGATTAATAACATGGGAGCGACTCAAGACACATTCAATATATGCACACGTAATATCCTCATTCAATCTTACAAAACCGGTAAAGAGTAATAGATGAACTGATATGTAATTCTTGTACTGTAAATGTGCAACAAGTGCAAACAATTACGTGTATTAACATAACACCAGATAAAAACCAGTACTGTTGACATTCATCTGCGCTTGGTTGTTATGATAACAAAGGGAAGAATGCAAATCACAATGCAAACAATAAAAAAAGATACCCTCTCAGTGTATAATACAATAGAATACACTCGAATAATGTATTATAGAATAACAAAAACGTTCCGTACGTATTTTTTGATACCTGTTGCACTCTTAATAATAGCCGTATTCACAATTGATTGCCGGCCACGCCCACTATTGTTTTAGAATCGCTGTTGATTGTCTTCGGGTCGGGACTGATAAATAATTGCAGGGAACTATCAGACTTCACATCTCTTCTAAGATTTATCTGCCCCCACCAATTTAAACAAATGGCTATTGTGTACAAGTTCGGAATTCTATATCACATTGTTCGCAATAGTTACTACAAGGTGAAGTTCAAGTTTATTATGTCAAACGTTAATAAGAACCGTATCATCTTTGATCGCTATTTCACCATTTTTGAATATGACGTAATGGGTAGTTTTTGCACGTTAGGCTACAAATAACGGTGATTTACATGATTAATTTGCCTTAGCACAAGCTCTAAATATGATTAGTTAATAATTTTCATTCGATTAGTGCAATTTGTTACAATGTACACTGTGTTATATAAAATAATGCTTTCATGAAATCAAACATGAAGATTTTAGTGTACCTATAGAGTTGAATGTTGCACAAAATTTAACTTTTTTCCTGAAAATATTCATTCTAATAAACCGCAAATTTCAAGAAGCCTTTTCCAGTACTTGCTAGAAAATATTAAGAAATAAAGGACGTAGAAGAAAATATTGAGAGGGAGCAAATGTTTTTGCATATAGATATTAATAAGAATGCTATAATCCAAAGGTGGCCCATAACACATTATTTTCAACAGTTGTCATTAATGGTCGTTGGAAAACCATTTGCAGTATCTGACATTTTTCCTCATATCATTGCTAGAAGTGACAATATTTTCAGTATCAACAAAATGTAATTTTATTTTTCTGACTTCTCTTACTGTGTGGTCAACAGGTTTTTAAAATGAATATGTTTGAGCTAACGTACAGAATAGACATAGTTTAACTCAGGGCTAAGCCGGTGCTTTTCACATTGTATATTCTATTAGGCATATGTGTAACTACCACATAAGCTCATACGAGGGACAAGCTATGCACACTTTTGAGGACAGAAAGACTGATACAAGTTTTTAGCATTTTTATTTTACATATGTTTAAAGTCTTTGTCATTTACGATAATGCACCTCTTCCATAGTTTAAAAGTGTTCAACCAACTGTCTTTCGGGATACTATTAAAAAACGCTTAATGGCAATGTCAAACTCTTCTATTGAGTAGAACCCTCTCAAATGTTTTTCGAGTTCACAAAATAGCCAGAAGTCACACATCGTCAAGTCCCGTGAGTAAAGAGGATGTTCTATAATTTTTATGTTGTTTTCGGCTAAATACTGAACCGTTGTCCTTGCTGTATGGAACGACTTCTTATTATGATGTATCATGATTCTCTTTCTTGGTACTTTACTGAACACATTAATCGAACAATTTTGAATATACCATTAGCGGTACTCTTTTCTGATCTTCCAATATAATTGCGATCAAAAATCGCGGTAGTTCTAAAACAGTGCGTACCTACATAACTTTTTTCGTTGTTCGTTGTTTTTTCACCAGCTTCCTCATTTTCTTGTATCCAGACTCGGCTTTCTGGGCGACTGGGACATCAAAAAACGGTATGTACGAAGGCGTATTTTTATGTTATCTTCCTAGACATGAAACAAAAACATGGCGATGTCAAACAAATTATAGAAAAATTGCCGTCACTGTTAGAAGTACATGTGCTAAATTGTGTTTAGTTTGTGCTGTTTATAGAGATTTGAGACGATCTACTTCTCGATAAATCGTGTAAAACTAAGTTTAAACATCGCAGTGTAATAAAATTCCTGACAACAGAAGGCAATGGCTCAAAGCAATTAATGAAAGAAAGGTTGCTGTATTTGGGTAAGATACACCATCTTATTTCCAAGTAAATATTAGTCTAATCTCTTTCGATAGGCCCGAGAGTCAATCAATGATGACCTAAAGTCCGGGCGACCCGGTGAAGCTCTAACTGAAGACATTGTGGGAAAAGTTGAAAATTTGATGGTACTGAAAGATCGGCGTGTAAAGATCTCTGTCATTGCCAATGAAGTTTGTATATCCGAAACAAGTGTCCTCAAAATTTTGCATGACTATTTAGGCATGAAGAAGGTGGATGCCCAGATTGCAACTTTCTGGAAAAAAAAAACTTCTGGCAACTGTTTTCTGGGATGTTGAAGGAGTCTTGCTTATTGAATTTATGCCGAGAGGATCTACCATAAATGGGGACGCCTATGGAAACACAATTAAAAATGTCAAAACTTCTCTGGAGGAAAAACGTCCGCATTCATATCCACAAAAAAAACTTGTTGCCGCACAACAATTGTCGGGTTCATAAGGCAAACAAAGTTCAGCAGATAATCAATGCCTGCGGGGTTTATAGACTTAAGGCATCCACCTTATAGCCCTGACCTAGCTCCGTCAGAGTTCTTCTTATTCAAATATTTAAAAAAGCATCTCAGGGGAAAACGTTTTTCTTCTAATGAAGAACTCAAAGAAGCAATTTTTTGCTGAGGGTATGGGGCAACTGGAACAAAGACGGAATAAGTGTATTAGTATTGAAGGGAGTTATGTAGATTTTTTTTGTTCTCTTATGTGCTTCTTTTCATGGCTAGGCAGATAACATAAAAATACGCCCTCGTACGTTTCATCACCAGTTACAATTTTAGAAATACGTAATTTGATGGCCTCCAGCAATCAACATATATAAAGTTTCTTTGAAAATTCTAAGACGTTCTGCTTTTTTAAATCTGTCATATAATGGAGTACAAACTGAGCTACTACCTTTTTCAAATATAAATGATCGTGTAATATTGATGTCACTTGCGAAGATCCAATCTTCAGATTGGTAATTTCATAGGTAATGTTGTTGTCCTCTGCCACCATCTTCTTCATCGCGGCAATATTTTCGGGGTTAACAGCAGGTAAAGAAGGGCCAGCTTCTTCTCTGTGTACCACCCACTTTCATCCCCGTTCAAATTCTTGATACCGTCTATAAACAGTAACCGATGATGGTGCAAGATCCTCAAATGGCGATTTTAAACTTTCCTTACGCGCACTCAAAGCTTTTTTGAAATCATAGTAAGTCAATATTCGAAAGATATCTTGTGATAATTTCATTTTTTCGATAACAGAATGGACTATTTCTCAGACTCACATCAATTGCACAAAATAAGCTGCAATTGATAGATAAAATAATGCACTATTTTATAAACAACAATTTGTTTTGCACTAGTCAGTAGATTATTCAATTCTCAATAATTGTAGATCATCCCTCGTAGGTGTGTGTAAATAGAGCGCAACAATACATTAATTTATTTTTGGCTATGTTCCTAATTCAGCAACCACCAATGTAGGAGGTGACGCACACACACAGCTGGAAATTTCAGATGCATTAAAAGTGTCCGCCTTTTTGGCACTAGCGACATTGGTTGCTATTCCCATGACCTATTCTGTTAGTTCAAAGAGTCAGATTGCTACCGATGACAAATAAAATAATAACAACAAAAAATAACCGTACAAGGAAGTAAGTGAAAACAGAATCTGCAGATATATGTACATACATAAATTGTATAAAGCTCAACAATTGAAATCTCAGGTGCAGACATAAATGAGAAATTGAGTATAACAGGAAAATCAACGCATCATTTTTCGCCTGTATTTTAGAGAAAAGTAAAGCAACAAAGTATAAAATGACAGTACAACCATATTTACGGAACATTAATATATGTATGTACAGTACATAGATGAAAATGTAAGTACAGCATAGTGTGTTTATTTACCAACACTAGCGCGGAAAATTGTCCGGAAAGAAACCATTTCATATACATATTTAAATGCCATAATTCTACTAAATACATTGCCAACTAGCTACTATTATAATCTAGAAAATCTGTTCACCAATTCGTTACAATTTGCACATTATAATGATACAAGCGGTCAATGGATAATTGATAACATTATGGCGTAATTTATATTCCGCATTATATATAGGAGTTGTAATTATTCAGTTGCTCGTTTAACCTTTGTGCAGTCATAAATTAAAGAAACACGACGTAAGCATTGCGACTTAATGAAGCGCTGCGTATGGTAAAGAGATCCAATCGGAATATTAATTTCAAGTGCAGAACTAATTGAAAGATCAATTAGACTAATTCCACGTCAAATTCGAGGCAGGAAACATTTCGAATTGCATTCTATCACCCGGTCAATATATGCATATGCATGCTTGTATGTGTAAGAACGTAAGCATGGGATTATATGGGAATTAATTGAAATGTGTCTGTTGTTTTTGCATCTGTTTCCTGAACTTCGTTTAGTTTACCCTGACATATATTACCTGAGCAATGATTTAATTACATTGAAAGGGCAAATTAATTACAATACCTCCGAAGATGATATCTTAAATTTTTGGATATTGCCCTGTTTGGTGTTTATTTTGGGCTGCAAACTGGAAATATTGTGCTTTTACCGCTTTTGGGATAATTTCAGTTCTTTTTGTGGTGCTGCCAACAAAATCAATCTATACCTATGTGGGTTCCTCGATCTCTCTAGAACCACTTCGACCAAAGCAAACTACAAACTCTGCCCATTACGGCAAACGTGACCATTCAGTGTAACTGCTGTCCTTGCTACGTACTCGACGAAATATAGTCTAACTCTACCATTCTACAACTCACCTAAAGAATGACTCCTTTCGGTTGTATTATTATCGCATAAATTCACCTAAGATTCTCGATAGCCAAAACGCGCTTTCGATATTTACACGCTCGTCCAACGGAAGGTGAGCTTCATTGCTAAATAGCTTTTTTTTTAATAATCAACATTAATTTTTCAATAATGCAATACCCCAGGCAAACGCAAACCACTACACATGACCTAGAGGCTTAATTTCTTTAAATTACTGAACTTTATATGGATAAAGTTGAAAAGCATTCTTTAAAATATACCATAATGTGATTCTTAAAATTACCAACTGCTATGAACGGTAGCGAATCTCAGTTGTTAGATTTCAACCAAGCTTTCAGCTCCTGCAGTAATAGTTTCAATAAATCGTCTCCGCTCATGACAAATTGATGTTTTATTATAATGAGGGTTTCCGGGTGTTGACTGTGTCATGGTATTAAAATATATACAGTACAAAATAAAAATAAAATGCACAAAATATACAATAAACTCGACGTTTCGCCACTAATGTAAGCGGCTTCTTCAGGAGCAAAAAGGTACACTGGGTGGGTACCAGAAGGTCACGGTAACTCAACGTGTCAACCACGCTAGAGGCGAAAACCTTCTGATAAGGAAGGACCGTTTTGCAGGGGTATATATACGACTGTGCAGCGATGCGGATCAGTGAACACTGGTTGTTGAAGCGGAAAGGACCGGTTTCCAAATGCTAGAGAGTTGGTAACCATCGTCGCGATTGAGATTCTGAGGATGTTTTTTAATCTCGATCCCTTATCTTTCGAGGAAAATAGTGTTGCGACTTACTGAGGACAGAAGTCTGGTCAAAACAAATTTTGTGACTCGTGTCGAGGAAATGTTCAGCTAAGGCTGAATGCGCTGAAGACCGCGTCTTAACATAACGTTGATGCTCTTCGATCCTGGTTTGAATTGAGCGTCCGGTTTCGCCAATGTATACTGAACCACAATCGCAGGGAATTTTGTAGATGCCTTTACAGGAGAGAGCATGACGGGCGTCCTTGCCTGAGGGGAGAGTTTGCGAGATTTTTTTAAGGGGTTTGAAAGTGGTTTTGATGTTTTTCTTACGAAGAATTCTGCCTATATGATCAGTAACGCCGTGAATGTAGGGGAGAACGGTGGTAATTTGATGACTGGTAGTTTCTGGTGTCTTTTTAGGAATTCGTGGATGATAGTGCCTATTTATGACTTTTTGTATGTTGCTGGAGCTATATTCATACTGAAGAAGAGCGGTTTTGACGTGTTTCAACTCTTGGTTGATATTATTGGGTTGGGAAATTGAAAATGCTCGATGAACAAGGGAGCTACTCACTGATTGTTTTTGAGCTGGATGATGATCCGAGTTGGCGTGAAGATATCGAATCCGTATGCGTGGGCTTCCTATACACAGAGTGTCCTAAGTGACCATTTTGCAAACGAGTAACCAATACATCCAAAAAGGGTAGGGAACCGTTAGTTTCAATCTCCATCGTGATGTTTTATTATTAATAACCGAACCTCCTCAAACTGTTCAATCAAGGGCGTATTGTTTGAACCATGGTGGCCTCTTTCTACGAAACATTTTAAATTCATCACACCTTTCTCGCAGCATATTTAATTAAAAAACAATAGGGTAAAATCTACATGCTGCGTTTTTTTAGTAGTTATAGTGGGAGAGGGAGGGGGAAGGAGCTACATACTAGTTTTATCTGTCCAACGAATTTAAAGACAATGAAAGACTTGTTTCTCGATGTCAACTTAACTGCATATTTTAATAATACTAGGTGGCGCAATATTTAAATGAAAAAAAGCTCTGTTTTCATAAAAAGTTTCTTTCAAAGTGTAAAATTGGTGACGTTAACTGGAAAAAATTATATTGCTCAAATAGCCCCTGCCTCCCCACTCCTCCACCCAAGTTAATGCGTAATGTCGCTTGTTTTACGGCATTTTGAATTGTTGCTCCCAAACATCTGGCTCCAAATTGGCGATTTGTTCTTCATTATTAGCTTGCAAGACTTGCAATGTTCGCGGTTTGTTGTGGTAAACGCGAGATTTTAAAAAGCTCCGAAGGAAGAAGTCTGGTGCTGTCAGATTCTGGCGATCTCGACGGCCAGTTAAATCTCCAAAACGGGAGATCACTCGACTTGGAAATTATTGTCTCAAAATCTCCATAGTTGCCCAAGCTGTGTGAGCAGTTACTCCGTCCTGGTGAAACCAAGAATGACCGAGATCCAGTGCAGCAACTTCCGTTTAACCTGCGCCTGTAACGCTCATCATTTACGGTTAAAGTGGTGCCATCGGCGTCTTAAAAAAAAATAAGGGCCAATCACTTTTCCACTGCAAATGCCGCACCAAGCAGTCACTTTGAGAGGATGTAATGGTTCTTCTTGAATTTCATGTGGATTATCTGTGCTACAGAAACGCAAATTTTATTTGTTAACATATGAAATCAACCTCTTCTTGCATCAAGTTCAACAGAGTATGGCAATAGGGACAGTCAGCAGGTAGCAATTCGTGAACAGTTTGCACTTTGTAGGGGAACATTTTCAAATCTTTCACCAAAATTCTTCGTAACGAACGTCTGCAGATGCCTAGTTGTGTGCATCTTTGTCTCGTTGATGTTTGTGGATTCTCTCTGGCGTCGTCGGCAACAGCAGCGATGTTCTCGTTTGAACGAGCAATACGAGGTCGGCCACTTTTTGCGGCATCTGCAGTTGACCAAGTTTGAATAAGGCGCTCAGTAAAAGGCTTAATTGTTCGAGCACATGGAACATGACGATGAGGAAAACGTCGACGAAATTCACGCTGCACAAGAGACTGAAAATTTGTCAAATAGGTAGTAACAATAACTCCAAGTTCTTGAGGTGTGTATCGCTCCATAGCTTGTTGACAACTAATTCTCTATATTTCTGCATCATAAGTGTCAAAGCCTACTGATGGTGCCATTTGCAAAAATGGCAGTCAATTCAAAAAATGTGGTATTACGTATGTATCCACCAGCATTGATTAGATAATTATGTTTACCACGTTTCATTCCACCATTATATTAGGGTTTGCAAAATATTGCGCACATTATGTTAAGGAATTGAAATTTTGTCTTAGTGGAGAGTTACATATCTGGTAGGCTCAAGCACTAGTACCATCCTTCCAATATTTATCTGCATTTACAAAAAGCTTTGTTGTCTTACATCACGATGTGATTTTGCTGGTAAGGGCTGCCTGCTCTCCGACAACTGCAGTGGACGTACAAACCACTATCTATTGTGGATACTCTGCGGTGTTCGAAAAACTAGTGAAGTTGGGAGCAAGTAACTACTCTGCATCGCGTCCTTGTCATTCTATTGAATCTTCCAAGAAAGTTGTTCAATAAAAGTTTCAACGAAATAACTCTGCGCAAGATCGTAAAAAGTGCTTTCCATAACACTATTCCTCCAACCTGTGCTTTCGTAGACTGATGACGTCCAGTTGACAAACTAACTGGAACAAGGCAGTGTTTATTCTATAGACGGCTAATTCCAGCATCCCACGATCACACATAGGTACAAAACTATTTCAAAATGGAATTCAAAAAGTTTTATTACTAAAATCATGCTTGTGTTCGTCATCTGACACGGTTCTTAAACTACAACATAAACCATTTAATTACTACTTTAAATCAAGAACGCTAATATGTTTTTGTGATGCTCGGAAAAACCACAAATCACCAATTACAAATTTATCTTTCCATCCTTGTAGAACCACTATTCACGCTGACATATTCTCGCAACTCTTTTACTTCGTCGCCACATGGATGAAATATAAAGAGAAGTACTTCTATGCTTGGAATATCATAATCTCCTCTAGTGTAATTATCATACCAAACTGTGCTTGCTCTAACAACGATAAAATTCTATTTAATTTGTACCGTACCTGCTACTTGCACGGCAGCTGAACGGCCTGTCATGAATTATTAATGCGAAGCAAATTCTTTCGCTCCTTTTATGCGACTACAGAACGGCGTACTTACTTGTCTTTAATTCATTTTAATTTTGAAACGTTTGGCTTAGCGAAGTAAAAATTCTTAATTAATAGCGTTAAAGCGCGATAATGCTTCTGCTCTCTTTCATAAGGTGCGTATTTACATTCCATATAAACTGACATCCGTGCAACAGGTGGTAGAACACACAAAATAGTGTTAATTACTGCCGAAGTGTTGGCCAAGACTTTGACATGTGATACCGTCTGTAAAGATAACTTGGCGCTAGTATTCGTTCTTTTCTTTGTAGGTTGTAGAAAGATCTTGGTAAATATTGGATAAAATTGACATTCGTCTAATTCATATTAATCTACTCGCCTAACAGTAAATAGAATTTTTTGCTATACTTCGTGACAATTATAATATCTTCCTATTTACAAATATGACATCTTGGCGTTTGCTTTTAGTCATATTGGTTTGCAAAAAAAAAACGAAAGACAATAAAACGGAAAATCTATGCATATTACTACTTAAGAATATTGCATCTGCTTCAAGTTTATCAACCTTTTTTTAGATCAAAAAATAGGATCTTATAAATGGTTGAAGCTTACTTTGCAGACTTGATAGATATCTTTTATAATAATACTATTTTACTCACAATCGAAGTACGAAAACATATTTAATAGAGTTTGATGATTGTCTTGAAAGAGATAAATATAAGCTTTCCTCCGCTGATGATCATACATTTATCAGATATTTAAATTATAGCTATACACGCCCATTTTGATATCGATGTATATCTAAGACGATATATCTGAGACGAAAAGTGTTTATTTTAATTCATTATCTGCTGAGCTAGTACGGTATAATTAGCACTTTCAACGAAGTTTTATAAACTACATAGAGTTCAGACAATTATGATTGGCTCGCTTTTTCAATAGACAAGCCCCTATGTGTATTCACCCAGGGCAAATATTCAAATGAATTACGGTAATGTTTGAGCATTGATATCTGAGAATCTCAATCGTGTTGTAAGAAATAAAAATGTTATATCTTATATCTGTTATGCATGGATCTTGTCGCTATAATATAATATCATGCAGTAAGTACTTAATTTATCAGGCAAGATCGCTTTGTGTACGTCCAACTAGTGACTGCCAAAACTTTGTATAGTTTTTCAAACGCGCTCAGCACCTGAAGCCAACTAAAATATGATCTACGTACATATATGTACACTTTCGCTAAGGATTCGTTTGTGATTAATACCTTAATTAAATTTTGTGCGTTTACGTTGATGAAGTTAGTTCTCACTTACAACTGGTAGAATTAAGGACGAATTGTTATGAAATTTCTTAAACTAAGATGGTTTTGTAGGAGTCACTTATGTATGCAATCTGAAACGTTTCGTACACTACAGGAAGAAACGTCGTCAAGTTGTCATCTTACTTCTGTATCATTTTAATTAATTGAATTAACTTGTAATACAGAAATAAATTACTAAAGTATCTGCGACATGTAGTGCACACAGAGCTGGTCCAAAAATGTTACTATATTTAACTTTGCAACTTCTAACTGTGGGTTTCGGAATTGCTCGGCACAATTGTGTAATGCGAGCAACAAAGATTGAAGCATCTCATTCATTGAAAATGTTGAAACGAACTATAATAGAATAATCAACATATGTATGTATGTGTGGTGATGGGGTGATAATCCATTGCGACCTAAAACATCTATTGTGTCCCCCATTCTCGCTGTGTTTACAGCTGGCCAATTAGTCCGATTCCTTTTAGGAAGTGCAGAAAATCGAAAGGCCTCAGATTAGGTAGTTCTCCCCCTTCAATTTCATGTTCTCCTAGGTGCAAGGCTCTTGGATTGCACAGTACAGAGCAGTTTGAGAGTAGATGAATGGATGATTCATCCTCTTCCCCACAGAATCTGCATTCGGCATCTGGCCTGAGAGGATCCCTGTCAATATGCGAATATTAGTTTTGCTGAGCTTAATGCATTCTGAGGATCTCTTTGGGTTATGTGTTCCCAGAAGAGTTTTAGCTTGCCTCATACCGTGGAGATTCTCCCAGTATTTGGATTTTCTCTGCTCTACTTCACTTTTGGGCTTCTCCAGTATTACACTGTTACTTATCCCGCAAAAAGGTTCAGGCCCCACAAAAGGTGTTCTGGCTCCCTTCTTAGCAAAATTATCTGTTATTTCATTCCCTTTCACTCCGGTGTGTCCCGGAACCCACAACAGGGTCATTGTATTTCTTTTGCCTAGCTCGTTGAGTTTGTCTGAGTACTCCCAAACCATTTTGGAGTGGATAACGTTGGAGTTCAGCGCCCTAATCGCTACTTGACTATCAGACATTATGATAATCTCTTGCTTTACAAAGCTTCTATCGATGTTGAACTGGACGCATCTTTCAATGGCGAGTATTTCCGCCTGGAAGATACTTGGGTACATCCCCAAGGTTTCGGCTATTTGGTTCTAGGCCCATATATCCGTATTCCAGTTCCCTCTGCCGTTTTGGAGCCATCAGTGTACCATTTGCTAGCGTTACTATGAAGTTTCCAAACGGTGTCTTTGTCCCATTCACTTCTGGTACTAAGCTTTGTGGTGAATCTTTTCACAAAACTGAACCTCCTTGGAAAATCATCTCGGGGCATGTCCCAGGTTTCCTCGACATCAGGAGGCTGAGACGTATGCCTAGCTAATCCTTCCCCGATCATTCTAGGTGTGTTCCTTTTCGCTGTGCTCTCCAGCAAGATGTGGAGAGGAGCTGGGTTTAATACCACTTCAATGGCTACTGTGGGACAGGTTTTCATTGCCCCAGTTATGTATACACATGCTAGTCTTTGCACTTTGGCAAAATTAGCTCTCGCACTGGCCAGGTTAGTTCTTTTGCTCCAAGCCACTGCTCCATAAGTGATCAGTTGTCTCACTATGTATAATCAACATAACCTATAACATGAATATAAAGTGACACAATGACAGACTAATACCCAAACTCAAATGCATTATGGGCAAAGGTCTAATTGGAAGATAGTTTTGATAAAATTAGAAACAAATATAGAACCAATACGTTTCAATCTTTGTGGCTGGCATGTTATAATTGAATTTTTGGTTTTAAATGATTAAATGACATTTGCTCATTGAAAATAGTATTTATGTAACTTCAAATTTATTTCCTTATATACTATAAACAATAATACATACATACATATATCATGCACCGGCTAAAATAACATAAAAAGTTGCAAACTTATAACCAGGAATTAATTATTCTAAGAAGTCATTAGACTACTACTGGTTTCTTTGACTTTCTTTACTGGCTTATTTTCTATACTACTAATGCTTTAGAGACGCCATTCAATTTTGCAAATTTTTAAGGCTTGTGTTGTCTTAACCTTTTCTTCATATGATTACATATGCATATATATTCATGAATCATTTTGGTTTCTAAATTTTCCTGAGGTTGGTTGCGACATTATTTCATTTCATTTCATTTATCAATTAAAATTTTTGCAGTATATGTAATTTGCAAAAGTTCCATTATCGTCCACATTAATAAAGTCATTAGGATTGGTTTCCGCTGGATTCATTTTTGATAAAATGTGTAAATTGCTATCCTATGTCTTATTCCGTTCATGGGATTGAGAGGCCAATGTCATGTTTGGTGAAAAAAATACTATTTTAATATTCTATAACTTTACATTTAGGCATTGTCCAGAAATAGATCATTTTTCTTTTCTATACACCCATTCTATAATCAAATTTCTACTACAATCATGTCTTTATGATGGCACCGATTATGCACGCTCTCTTATTTGACTTTTATACCACAGAAGGCCACTTCACATTCAAGTTTTTGATTATGCGCTCTAAAATTTCTGCTTCCTTTCTAATTTCCATTTTTGTCCAACTTTTGCTTTTATAAATCCAATGTATTGGGTTGTGTACTTTCCTGTACATTCCAACAAATTCTTAGTAAATAAAGCATTCTAACACTCTGGGGACTTTTAGCATTTCTTGCAGTTTGAATTAGTTCTGGCAAATTCCTAATTAGCTTACCACCGCGAGTTGGTAATGGCTTTAAATCTTATACACTCATTACAATTTTCTCCCTCAACGCTATCCTCCTCTTCCTCCAAAAGTTTTCGCAAGTTTTTTACATGGTTTGGGTTACTTAAATGGTATTCGTTGCTTGAACGTGCTATAAAATTACAAAAAAACTCAAATAAACAAAAAACACAATGACAAAAATGTTTAAAATAGTGTAGCAGCTAAAGCAAAAAAAAGGAAAAAATAATAGTACACAAAGCTAAGATTTTTAATAAGCATAGAAAATTGAAGATCAGGCGCGATAGATTTTATGGAACACAATACGTGCACCTAATTTTATAGATAACAAATTAAAAAATTGGAGATTTGTCCAGACTGATTGTGTTAAGAAAATATGTTCTTTAGATAGGTTGCCCTTCATATACGGTAAAAATATAGTTATTGCGTTAATTTATTTTTTAGAAAATGTTTATGTTTTGGCATTTATCGCCGCGAAGCAATATTCAAAAATCTACTATCAGATATTAGAAGGATTTTGCTAAATAGCTCGGAGAATGTAAAAGAGATGCTACTTACTTCAGTTAGCGATGCGGTATCAATGTAATCATTAATAGTGCTTCAATTTCCTTGCCACTGCATGATCTTTTCTGTAATCTGTAAACATTTCCACATTTCCACTATAAAAAACCTAACATTTCAACCACTGCAATCTGACAACCAGCTTCACCGTATCAATGCCTACTTTAAGCCAAGCCAAATCCAAATTATGCGAAGTCATGTCCAGAATCGAGAGCAGAATTGTGTCAAAACGACACCTCAACGACAGTAGTTGAGATTTAAATTGATTTCATTTTTTTTCTCGAATGGATTTAACTGCCAACTTCAATTTAGCTTAACATAGTTTTAGATAAATTTGTGTAGAAAATATATCGTCCAACACAATCTTAAAAGTTAACACACGTGTTTTATTAATTGTGTCAAACCAGTATTAATATAAAGTTTAAGGTAAATTTGAGCAACCAAAAATATTATTTTTTCAGTTTCTTTACCTTACTTTACTTGGTCATTGAGTAACCCTGTACATAAAAACGATCGTAATCTAAGGTGACAAAGAGACGTTTCGATTCCCGTGTTAATCGATACTCTACAACTACATACAAGAAACAATGGAGCGACTGCCTTTTTGCTTTACGTCTTGGAAAGAATGAGAAAAAAGCATCGTATAAAATACATAGCTACGCTACTACAATGGCGGGCTAGCATAGTGTTTATTTTTCAGAAGAGCTGGAGTACCTTTATCTCTCGCGAATTATGTGAAAGCTACCATATTACGCCGTTTACTGTCATTGTAACCGTTTAAGCAAATATGTGACATGAGATCTGGTATCGGATATATTGATGTCCTCCCGCCGCCGTCTTGTAGTAATGCGTTAGCGCTCTTGTCGGACAATCGGTTGCCGGGAGTAGCAGAAGAAATCGCACCAGTATCGTAAATTCCATAAGTCCGAAGTGCATCTATGCTCTTCCCTTCTTGATTTTGTCCACTGTGTAGCTCCAACGGTGATCGGCCACAATGGAACCACTATTTATGGTCCGAGCTGTCTTTCCCCGGCACAACACTTTTATTATTCTAAATTCCAACGGTGTATATTCTACGGTTTTATTGTTGCTAGGTGTTAAAAAAGAAAGACACCGAAACCATCGTCGAGACTATGAATCGATAAGAGAACGATTCTTGGACAGCTTAAAAGACATTACAATGGGAACGCTTATATAAGAAATTTGTATATAAACTGCTCGCCTATTTACGATGTTGCGTTTCTTGTTACTGGGATGTGAAAAAATACAGTTAAATTATACCGTTTGAATGTGATTATGTAATGAAAA
>SMLS01061409.1:0-19701 GCA_004785975.1 Popillia japonica
TGCGAAAAATTAAGGGAAATATAGAGTTACTTCCTGTGTAACAATGGTGACATGGTATAGACATTTCGAAAATTTTACGCAAATGTGAAAGTGAAATTTATAAATCTAAGTTAAAAAATTTAAAACAAATAAAAATTGAAGCATTTTTTGTCAAGAACTAAAAGCAATCTATGTAAACGTATACTTGTACGTATATTACCAATGAACGCAAAACAAAATGTATACGCATTTAGTTCACTTATATATGTGTCTGTATTCTCTATTTTAAGTTTAAATAAAATCATTTAAAATAATGTCCAAATTAATTTTATTTCTAAAAAAATAATAATAGCTATCATGTGAAAATATTTGCTTAGATTTTGGCGTGAGTAATATCCATCACCTGTCTTTTACGGCCACCTTTGAATAACGGCCAACAATTTTGATTTTTTTAGTGGCCGCTAGTCACAGGTTTTACTGTAGATGCAAAATTAGTCACTATTGGCAGAAAAAAACCTTACCTGATAAGTAATTTCATTTCCCAGGTAGTGATAAGCTGATAGTTGAAAGAATGTTACTCCTGCATAAGTAACAACGGTCAAGATGCTAATCGTATCTGTATTATTCTGAAATTTAGAAAGCCCTTAATTGTAGTATAGGTGAAATTCATACACCTAATTTCCGAATTTTAACACATTTGAATAATTATTTATTTTACTTAGGATCGCTTCAACAAAAAAAAGCAACTAGAAAAGTAGTGACAAAAGGTAATATATTCAAGTATACCATTATTATAGTTTATTATGATTTAGATAGACGAAGATGAATATATGTATTATTAACGCAAGCGTTTTTCATTGTTTTTGTCACTTTCTAGGCATTATTTTGATGCGTTTATATTTTAATTTAATTAATTAATTGTCCAATTAGTATTTCATGTATTTTTATTTATAAAAAGCTATTATACGCATGATACGTCAACTTTTTGCTCATATCTCATAGAGTTTTTGATGCTTTATAAAAATAAAAAACGTTATAAATACATTGGCCACGTTTTTCTTTATTTTGACGTTTTAGAAATGGTGAAGTATTTGCAAATGCATTCTTTCGAATGAAAACATCTTTTATTAGCTTCTTAAATAGATTATTTTCAATGTGGATTGTGTATCATCCTTTAGATCCTAGATTATAAATATTTTGCATAAAATGCGAGCAACAATGATTGAAGCGTGCCAAAGTTGTATATGGTGAAACAAACTATAAGTACATAGGGGTAGGAATATTCAACATAACCTGCAACATATTTAATATGAAGAGACAAAATGACAGCAAATTCAAACGCATTATGGATAAAGGTCTAATTAGAAGATAGATAAAAGATTAGAAGATATGATAAAATTAGAAACAAATACACAATCACCACGCTTCAATCTTTGTTGCTCGCACTGTACACTGACGCAAATAATGACGAGCACATCCTATATAATCTGAACGTAGTTCTAGCGCAATATTATAGTAGGTATAAAGATAGTACTAAACTACTATAACTTACCCTCATACGGAGAGCGCCGCAAATCTGTTGGGGCGGAATGCATCAAAAACGGTGCGAGCGGTGCGTGCCATCGGTATACTACGAGGCATGGAGTGAATATGTCATTGTGTGGCAGTGAGAGGGATGGCCAACCCTGCGGCCGCAACTCCCCTCCATAACTGCTCAACGTTAGCCGGGGAAGCCGTATAATGTTGAAGTCTGGGACCGATCATATTCCAGACGTGTTCGATCGGATTCAGATCCGGAGAGCGAGCTGGCCATAGAAGCATTCGTATACAGTGCTCTTCCACAAACGTTAGTACTACACACGCGACGTGCAGTCGAGCGTTCTCGTGCGTGTATAGCAGACGTGGGCGGCGTCGAACTTAGGGAAGCACAACGGACCGTAGCACCTTATCTACGTATCGGCGAACCGGAATCGTTTTTTGTACACACAGCAGACGTCCCGTTCGTGGCTGAAGGCGTGTACGTCCTACTTCAGTCCATTCTCGCCATGCCCGCTGTACAGCCGACAACGCTCTGATCTCATAGAAGGATACACCCGCTATGTGCATCCCTACAAACATTCCTCACTTAAACTCAATCCACCATTATGTAGCGACTACAACTACATACACGGTCGGCCTCCATGGTGACAGCATTTTCCACCTATCGGAGCCGCTCAGTAAAAAATGCGGCGATAGAAAAAGTCGAAATTCGCTACATAGAATCGTCTAAAGGTTAGGAAACCTTGATGCTTTGCAAATGTTATGGATGTGTGCTCGTCAATTATTTTCAGCAGTTTATTTCAAGTCACATAAATATCAATCATAATATAAATAGTAGTATAGTATTCAGCGAAAAGGAATTGATTTATAATTACATACACATATTTTAACTTTACTATTATATTCACTACTAAATGTAAACGTACTGCAAATATGTTATACATGTAATAAAAATGATACCAGAGCAATATGGTTTTTTCTTGCTAAATCATAGTACCACTCAGGCAATTGAAAGTGTGCGGAATATAGCAAGTTATCCGACAAGAAAGCTTTTGGAAGACGACATAGGACAAACTAATTTTTTAACGCCAATTTTTCTCTTTACTACAAACATTGGTTTTTTTAAGAAAACATATGTTGTACTAAGCATGGCTACTTGTTATAAGTTTCTAGTTAGAATAATTAATTAGCAGGTAGTTCAGCGATTCCGAATCTGTGTAATATCAAATAAGTACCTACTTCTAAGTGAGCATATGACCTTAACAAAACGATTTTTGTTATTCAAAATTTGAGAAATTATATAACTTACAAGTAGAAAATGACCAAAACACGCTTTGTTCCACGTAACAAGATTGTAGTGATTTTTTCTTAATTTCATCAAAGCAATTTTAGAAAATTTAAGCCTGTGCTAGAGGCTTCTCTAATAAGTAAAATCCATAATAATTCCTTGTCATTTGGAATATCAATAGGTACATTACTAGTACTGAAATAATAAAGACTTTAATAAAAATCTATTTGTACTATATGTATGTTAACACTAGGTACTCATAAACTGGAAAAAGTTTTAATTATTTAACATCCAAATTTTGCTTATGTTAACATAGGCAAGTGGTGGTAACCGATATAAATGAAAATTGATGGGTCTGTGGATTAAGAACAACATGTAAGAACAACAACTCCTTAGTTATAACTATTGCGCTACTCAAAATTAGCAAAAAAAATACGAAAATGAAACAAGACCCAACAATTCTTCTTAGTCTATTTGGGTATACATATGTATAAGAATCAATACCTACAGTTAGTAGATTATCGAGAGAGTTTTAGTAATCTTACCATTATAGTGAGCTGGAGGACAGCATAGCATATCATTAAACATCCAAACAGATACTGCGTGAAAAGTGGTATGGAGAGAAGTGCACTAAGCTTCTTTACAAATCTTCAATCAAATAGTTAGTGAATATCGAAATAATCCAAGTTCAGTGTATTAGTTTACTTACTTGTCTAACAGTTTATGCAAAATTACACATTCCTTCAAGATTTCTTCTGTTATAACGTTCAATTCTACAGCATACAATGTTGCTTTTTCTTTGCTGTTTTCAAAAATGTCCCTTAATTTCATTTGAAGAATATGGACTTGAGCTACACACAAACCCAAGAGGGATAGATATAGCATATCGAAGTACAGTGATTGAAAAGTCAAATATACCATAACAAGTAAATGTATGTACTTGTAATACACATTAAATTTTCCTATGTTATAGGGCATCGGTAATAACAGACTGATATCCATTACCATAGGAAGAAAAGTACTCAGTGATAAATACGCAGCTCCTACTATTGTATAGTATCTTAATATTAATCTAGCAATGTAAGCTATTGTTTGAATATTTCTGTTTAATTCCTCGGTGTGATCATTAAAAATATTGGAATCTAGATATTCCAAAATTATAAAAAAATAATGCTTGTTCTTGAAAACTGCAATCACCTTTGCTAAGAGCATTGATACTGGTATAAGCATAGCACACACCATTCGATTTAATAGTATCATGTCACTTTTCCGCAACGCATTGACTATATTTTTAATTATTAAATTCAACACAACAAAATAAAAAACAATTTGAAGTATTACTTTTAGTAGTTGATACCTTTTTATTTTTTTTGTTGGTAATAGGCCATGTAGTAGCAAACTATCACTTATCTTAGATATTGCTTCCACACAACTTATTTTAGTCATCGTGACTCTTGATAAATAAAGATTAACTGTAATAAATATTGGTAGCTAGCAGATATATATGTATGTACACATATTACACAAATACACATATTAATACTATTAAGTTATTTTCAGTAATTTCAGTGCTATATGGTGTGGGTAATTGGTCAAATTTAGGTAGGAATATATAGATTTCTTATTTAGTTACTCAATATAATTACTCGAATGAAATAAGCTAAGTACCATCTGTACATAATAAATTGATATATTTATTACTCACAATAATTTAATTCCCATTTACGGAAAGATAACGTAGCTCTCTTTTATCTGATTCATTTTAATTAGTCGTTTAGATATACGTTTTGTACTACGTATATCTTGAGTGATTGGGACTTAATCCAGACGCTGTTATCGTGTTACTGTTAGCGTCGGTCTTATTGCGGTAACGGACAAGCTTTCATTGTAGATGTGTACCTATTTTACAAGAAATTTCAAGGGATTTTTTCCGATTTGATACAATGGTATTCATCTAAAGACTTTTTCAAATATAAACAATTTTTTTAATTATAATCGTCCTCGCTTCAAAAATTACATTGAGATTACAGATTTGGAGTTTTGTATTTGATGTATGTACATACATACATACATACACTAGCTGCTGATATACTTGTATGCCATCAGTGTGTCAGTGGAATTTGGTGTGAAAAATAATAAGGAAGCGAATCTGACATTTTAAAACCTAGGCTGAAGATGGATACAGTAGACTCAAAAGGAGAGGTCATCATTAGCGGCGCGAGCAAAATGTACCGGTGACATCGGTAATTTAAACAAATGAAAGTGCTTTTAAAATGGTAAAAATAAAATGAAAAATTTCATGAATGTGAAATAATGGAAATTAATAAATTTTCTTTTTCTCGTAAAATATTCACAAGGAACACGACTGGACTTCAATGTTTTGTTTTCGATATTAGGTTTGTTCCAACAAGAATACGAAACTGTCAGTAATAGTTGCGAACTATCAAGATTGTTAGTAATTTCCCACAAACCAAACTATAATTTGCAAACTGAAATTTGGTGTTCCAAGTAAATCAATAATCGATTGGAAACTGTTTGCTGATAGTTAGAACAATTTGCGAATTCTTTGCTGATTTTCAGTGTCTGTACTTTACGCATGCGTAGCTTATTTTATTTTACATTGGTACTTTATAATTTCGAGGTTAGTAGTTAGTCATTTAAAACGACGCCTTTGAGAACTCAAATTTTGTATATAGGGTGATTCATAAGCAATGGGCCAAATTGTAACTACACGTTCAGAAGTCCAAAAGAATAATATTTTCATTAACAACAATGGGTCTAAGTCTGCTCCTTACTGAGATACAAGGTGTTAAAGCGAAAAAAATAAAATAGATTTTTGTTAATAGATCAGCTACTTTTCTAGATAATGACTTGAAAATTGGGTAAGAACTAGTTTTTGTAAGGGCAAACAAGAATATGTGAGAGGATTTATGTTAACTCGTAAATGTCGCCACATGCACCATATGAATTAGATGAAAAAAGCTAACATTTTTTTTCCACTCATTATTTTACAACTTACTTATTTAATTTAGATAGCCTCATCATTTTTGTAGCAAAGAGGTATACCTCTTCGATATCCCAATATTGATGATTTTCAAGATATTTGGATTTTACGAATTCACCGTGTGGCCTCTGTGGTTATACTTTATATTTACCTAACCGTTATTGATAATTGATAATAATATTAAAATGAAAATTTTTGTATTCAATTTTCGACCAATCAAAATCAATCCTTTTATGTCACATGTATCAGGATATCCAATCAACATTTGATTATACTGATAACTACCCCGGAATGTTATCACTAGCGATAACACCCCGGCTGTCACCTGACTTAATGTCATATCACTGCTTATGTAAAACTTTTGACAGTTTCAAATTTAATTTTCGAAATGTCACGATTTGGGGAACTAAATAGTGAAAATATGGATAAATTGAAAACAAATTCAGCAACTTCTGCAAGCTCATTTAGTTTCTCAAATTGTACTTTCAATAATTGTTCTTTTAATAAATAAATGTTAACGTTAATTTAAAAAGCCAAAAATTTTCTGATCAAATATCCCACGGAAAGAGATAAATCGTCATAATTTTATTACTTTCCGAGAGCACGTTGCTTGGTAACATCCCGACGCCGTAGGCGGAGGGATGTTACCTAAAGAAACGTGCTAGAGATTATTTCGTGATCATCACTGTCCTAGGGATATTACTACTGAAACTATACAAAAATTACCTAATAAAACAAATTTATTTTTATAAAATAGAACCACTTACGACAACTCTTACCAAATCCTACATCTTAAAGTGGTGTTAAGTTAAATTAAATTTAAGCTTAATTATTACCTACTGCAAAATGTTTTCGGTATGACCACCACCAGCATTTATACACGCATTTAACCGTTTAGTTAAGGATAGTCTGACTTTAGAAAATGTGGCAGGATTGTTTCGTATTGAATTGGCTGCATCTTGAATTCTATTCCATAGCTCGTCTCGTGTATTTATAGTTTCAGCATAAACCAATGATTTCATGTAACCCCACACATAAAAATCAGGTGGATTAAAATCGGGACTGCGAGGTGGACACTGAAATTCACTACCACGTCCAGTCCAACGGTGAGGGAATGTTTCATTCAGATGATCGCGCATAGTAAGTGAAAAATGTGGAGGTGAACCACATATTTCTTCTTAGTTGTAACGGAAGATCTCCCAAGAGGTCGACTAAGTCATTATTTAAAAAAATTAAATATGACTCTCCATTTAAGTTAGGAGGTAATTCAATTGGGCCCAGTAATGTATTGCCTATTACACTGCACCACACATTTATTTTAAACTCGTGCTGGAAATGTCTATCTTTCTTTAAACGAGGGTTTTCGGTTTCCCAAGCATGACTATTTCGCCAATTAAAAACTCCGCGTCTAGTAAACGTTGCTTCATCCGTGAAAAGCATGCTATTCAGGAATATTGGATTATTATTCAATTTCCCCTTTAGCCACTGACAAAATTCAACTCTGGTACGATAATCTCTGGGAAGTAAATTTTGGACAGGTGTAAAGTGATAGAGATATAAATTTTCCTTGTGCAAAATTCTAATCACTGACGGTTGGTTTATTCCAGTAGCTGTAGACAATCGTCGAGTGCTTATTTCCGAATTTTGCGCAACTCTTACCAAAATTTCATCTTCTTGCTGCGTGGTAATAAATTTGGGACGCCCTGTATATTTTGTACGAAATGAGCCTGTTTCACACAATCGATTATAAATATTTTGAAATATCTTACGGTTTGGTTGCCTTCTGGTAGGGTACATTTCACGATATTTTCTGGATGCTGCTTGCCCAGAAAAACGTTCTTGTGCGTAAACGCAAATCATGTCTCTCATTTCTTGGTTTGAAAAGTGATTATGTCTCGGCATTTTTACTTAAGAATGAATCAATTTACCTAACAATAAAATGTTTTAAACTCTTCAATAAACGTCAAAGCTTTACTACAATCGTGGTTACTGTCAGTATTCCATGGCATGCTTGTGTTCCAAGAGATTAATGCTATGTATGTATTATGTATCCACTACTAAAATTTTATTGTAAGCTTCCTTTTACACTTAAATACATAGAAGAACTTTTACGTTAATTATTGGTTTTCTCAATTACTTGTTACATAAAAATAAATAAGTTTTGTTTTATTACCTACTTTCTAATTTTTATGTCATTTATTTCTAATAGCAACATCACATAAATACACTTTATTTAAAAAAAAAAAAATTTTCGTTGTCCAATGTTACGAAGCATTCCATACACTATTTTTACATTCAGTCGTCATAGCAGAGCCTATAATGTATTAATATTAATTTTCTGAATAGTTTCTTCATAAATTTCATCAATTAGGATAATATTGAAATTTGAAGTTAAATGAAACGAAGACCGTGTAGTGAATTAGTAAAATTCAAATATCTCGAAAATCGTCAATATTTGGGATATCGAAGAAGTATACATTTTTGCAACAAAAATGATGAGGCTATTTAAATTAAATAAGTAAGTTGTAAAATAATGAGCGAAAAAAAAATGTTAGCTTTTTTCATCTAATTCATATGGTGCATGTGGCGACATCTACAAGTAAACTTAAATCCTCTCATATGTTCTTCTTTGCCCTTACAAAAACTAGTTCATACCCAATTTTCAAGCCATTATCTAGAAAAGTAGCTGATCTATTAACAAAAATCTATTTTATTTTTTCGCTTTAACACCTTGTATCTCAGTAAGGAGCAGACTTAGACCCATTGTTGTTAATGAAAATATTATTTTGGACTTCTGAACGTGCACTTACAATTTGGCCCATTGCTTATGAATCACCCTGTATATTGGAAAGATTTTTTGTATCTTAAATTCAATTTCTTACAGTAGAATATAAAATTTCAAATTCTTTTTTACAGCGTTCCAACAAAGGCAAAATTTCTGATTGCGCATGCGCACTAAAATAAATCTGCAAACTATCACAAACTGTATGTTGGAACAAACCTATTGTTTAGGATATAACAAATTGTACTAGCACGTAAGACCTCTTTATTTTGTATAAGACTCCCACACTGCTGCACCTGCAAAAATTTTTTTTTTGTTAAAGCTTTTGCATTGGCCGGGGTAAATGTAATATTTCGTAATATTGCTTAACGCTAGCCCGAATTTTTTCGATGGGGTCCAGTTCTAGGTGAAACGACTGCAATCTTAATACGCTATAGTCATGTGATGCTAGGATATCATAAGCTTATATTGTGGAATGGTGGTTTATATCTCTTTATTAATTTATGCAACTCAGGCTTTGTAAAGTTTGCTTGAAAGTGTATATTACGTGCCATAACTCACTGCATCGCTTCAGATGCTTTGTAATCGAAGTTGGAGCCTGTGCTACTTTCACATTGGGATATGATTAATTGACAAGAACAAGTACGTGTTGGAAGATTAAGTAATAACAGTTTGTTCACACAGGTAAAAGAGTTTTTTCATTTCATCATGATACTCACCAGACTTGGCGGCTACAATGATACAATATCAATTAAGTTTTGCCAAATGTGCATGCATTATATTCACATATTGAAGAATAAAGCAGTACCTGAACGAAATAGCAATTATGCGTTACGTATAAAACCCATTTTACCATTATGGATTATGGAGCATAATTAAGCGACTTCCTTCCGAAATTGGTGCATTTAACCCAAGCAAACTATGGTCAGACGCATTCTTTGGGCCGTATGTGTGAACTATGTATATATGATTCATCGGTGAAGAGGATAGGCCTATTATCCTCCAGCCCTTATGTCAAACGTTTCCATTAAAACTTTTCTTTTATTCGAGGTGTCCTGCCATATAAAAGTAATGATACTTTTAGCCCTTGTACATCATTAGGTACTAGAAACAGTGGTCCTACTTGAATCCCATTTTCTTTATAACAGTTGATAATGTCAGTCCTCCCAGAAACATTATACCCACCATTTTCAATTATTTTATTATGAAAAACTAAAATAAAAATCTTGTTTATATAATTTATTTAAATGTCTCAATTACTTTAATATAGAAACAATAGAAAACAGGTACTAGTACTCACAAATACTTTTTAACCAGGGACCTCTCTTTGAATGTAAAAGTTATGAGTAATGGACCGAATGGTTGCAGTATCTTCTTCGCGAAGCGTACTCGGACTCCTATGTAGTCTTTTCTTATGGGAGCTAGAAAAAAAAGTAGAGGTTCCTGACGCTATATTTTCACAGGTTTTTTCGATACTTCGGTATTTTTTTTCGATATACCAGTCGCAGCGTTAATGTGGCACTGCAATATGTCAGAGGAACACTAGGTTTATTGTGTTCTGTTTCTTGTTTCATGAATTTTAAAACGTTGGCGACAATTTCTCTCCCTTGGTTGTCGATAACTTTTCCGTTATCGCCGATTGTTTGTCATGTCAACGCCATCGCTACATTTTGTACAATTAATCAATCGACTTTATTTTTGTGTATTTAAACTTTACTTCGGTCGGCCTTACACTTTTTAGGAATGTTTTGAAAAACACCGTTAGGTATTAAAAAAACAACGATAATGTGATAATGTATCCAAGATGACAGATTACAATAACCACTATTGGCCACAACTGACTACAATAATCACAACAATTACCTACCTCTATTTCTGTTTTTTAATAAGGGGAGCCAAATATATGTAGGCTTACGATTGGTTTGTTGCCAGTCATGTTTACACCGCCAAAATTCGGTATTTTAGCGACGACATACACAGCTGTAATCATATATAACTTTTGTACTACGAAGAACTTCCTACATTAGGAGTCTTAAAGAAAATCAGGGAATATCAAAATATATCTCCAATGAGTCGTTCATAAATTAATCAAGATGCTTAATTTTAAGTAAGCTTGGGTATTAATTACTTAAGTGCTATATACACATATAATATAGAGTATGTATATATAGAACGTAATGGTAAAAGTTTACTACTAGATCGTGATGACATTGTTTTGTGGAGACAAAATATGGAAATGAGCAACGCACAATCTATTACATGGAAACATGACTCAATGAAGGGCACATAAGTGCAAAAATGTGGGTAAATGTTAATATTTAACAGGCAGACAAGCATCTAGGTGTAACTATTGGTCTAACTCTTCTACTGTGCTCTGCAAGGTGTTGTATGTTAGGGAGAAACGATAATAAATGAAAGGCTTTGTAAAAAAATACTTTACTGGTAAACGAAGACACTTAATTATTTGACAAATTGGTTCTAAAAAGCGTTTTATTGACGATGGGATATGACTATTTGCTAGTTACTATCACTTAAATTTACCGCCAAAATAGCGGTCAGTTTAATTTGTCTAATGTGATGCGAATTTTACAATTTACTCTTCTTAATAAAAACCAGAGTATAGCACCCTATACACGCTAGTGAGTTCCTTTGCGCCGATGACGACATATATATGTAGTATTTATTTGAGTCTATTTTCTATCATTCCTACATGAAGCTAACTTTGGAGCTAAGAATGTGAATCAAAACGGTATAATGTAAAAATGTGCTTGTGCTAAATTAATTGAAAATAAAATGCTTTTCCTTCGATGCTTTTAATGGAATCTACACTTTTGGTATTGATATGGACATGCCGTCAGTGTATTTCGAAGGTTTCTAAAGGCTGATGTTTTTATATTTCACTCTTCCTTCTATACCTAATTTCTTCTTGGCTTTGTTGGTTGGTAATAGGCACGCTTCGCCGAGCCGTATCCGTTTCGGTATTGTGGTTACGCCGACATCTTCCTAATATTATTCTCCAGGTGTCACGTACGTTTTTATCCATCCTCTAGGTCCTCTCCTTTCTACGACTTAACACTTAAAATACTTTAACACAGTGGACAACGACTGTGAAAATCAATAAACACAAAAAACTCCTATTATAGGCACTCATGGTCTATTGTTGGCTAATGTAAAAATCTATGCTCAACCAAATGGGTTGCATAAAGTGCGGACTATTTGTACGATAGCAAATCTCGCTATCGTGTTTCATAATTTCAAAATTAGAAGTGTTTTTTTCGTCCTAATGTAAAGGTGAAATCAAGAACATATAAACATATTTTCAAAATCAGTTTTTACTAAGCTTTGGTAAATATAATTTCTGGGAGAATGAAATTCTTTCCGTGTTAGTAGTAGTATTCCCTCATGGATGGATTGAAGTTGTTAAAGTTCTTACGGCCTTTGACGGTTAGGGTATTTGTCGGTATACAGGGGGCGCATTAGTGCATGGAAGCACTAATTATACGACATTGTAAGAGTTCTTAAATTGAGAAAAGATGTAAGTACATTTAGAATCAAAATCCACGTGATTTCTGACAAAAAATTACGTAGATAATATGTTGGTAAAACAAATAAAATCCCTAAGCTGTTAACCGATTTAACGTCATACTTGCAAGATTGATATTTGATAGTTTTTATACGCCTGTGTTTGCTTTGTTGCTTTCATTTTTACTTTATTGCTGCAGTTTCGTTAATTACTGTTTTGTTAATTTGTTTGTAGATTGTTTAACGTCAGCGGAAGAATTCAGCCAAGTCAATTTTTAAATTCCTTCGAAAAATTAATTAAAACATAAAACAAGAATTGAAATGCCTAGCCTAACTTACACTAATCACCGCCCCCCTCATAAGCTTTCCTAAAAATACACATCTTATAAATTTATATATGTATAATCCTGTTGCACCCAGTTATTCGGAACAACAATACAATCAATCTTAAAAGGTAGTGGTTCTAGTGGTTGCGAGAAATTAAACACTACAAATCCATTATATAGATCCAGTTATGATTGATTTTTTTTCTTCAAAGTTATTTTTTGACAGATTTCTTAAACGCGTTGATCAGGAACGCCTTCAGGTGGCGTTACCGTAACAATTGCACATCAGCGTGCCTTACAATTTCATAATGAGATAAGCACCTGGCAATGTCAGATGTATATGAGGTATACAACAGGAAGCCCAATATAAACATTTGCAGTATAAGTAGATATTGTGATTTTTTACCTAAAAGCTGACTACAGCTATAGGCCCATATCAATACTATGCAATTTTGTCAAAGTTTTGGAATTGATAATATACAACAACCTATACGGTGCTGTGAGAGTTCATTTCTCCGAGTCCCGAGTTAGTGTAGATCGACGGTTTCGAATCTCAGTTATTTTACTGACTTTGTATCTGACGTGATTGATGATGGCGGTCAGGTTGACATCGTGTTCACGGATATGCGGAAGGCGTTTGATCGGATTAACCATAATATTATATTGAACAAGTTGGATGCGGTTGGTGTTGAAGGTACATGTCTAGATTTATTTCGTGCTTATCTTTCGAATCGGACGCAGTTTGTGGAATACCGCGGATGCAGATCACCGTCATTTGTGGCTACAAGTGGCGTGCCGCAGCGGTCTAACCTCGGAGCCTTGCTCTTTCCCATTTTCATTAATGATTTGCTGGATTCCGTTACCTGTCACAAATTACTATTTGCCAACGATCTTAAAATTTTCTATCGTGTGGAGATTGCTGATGATGCCAAATCTTTACAGGTGCAGCTTAATGGAATAACAAAATGGCGGAGTAAAAACTCTTTAGAAATCAATACACAAAAATGTAAATGCATGATTTTTACACGAAAGTTGAACAGATAAATGATCCCTACCGTATTGATTCCGAACTCCGCCTCAGAGAGCGAGTTGTTCGTGACCTGGCTGTGGAGTTTGATAGTTCATTGAGCTTCATACCACATGTTGAGACTACTGTAAGGTCAGCATCTAAAATGTTGGGCTTTGCTATACGCAATGGCAACGAGTTTGACTCTGAAACGCTGAAGAGATTGTACTATGCGTTTGTTCGCCCCCGTCTGGAATACTGCGCGATAATATGGCATCCTATACCTATATATAGTGCTCATTCAGCTGCCATTGGAAATGTACAGAGGCGCTTTATGAAGTATTTGGCCTACAGATCTGATGGGGTGCATCCTCCCCGGGAAGTGGACAATGCTGATCTGTTAGATAGATTTCAGATGACCTTGCAACGGTACTTCGGGATTGTCGAGATTTAGATAATTAAACGAAGATAAATAAATAACAGCAGCCTACTGATAATATCACGCGCTATCCTCTAACCTCTATACCGCGTTCAGCTCTAACTAAGTTGCGATGGGGCTCGCTAGATGGCGTACTGCGATGAGTCAGTCATTTGACAGCAAGTTGTTATTGCAACACGGGAGATCAATTACCTATCAAACTCAGGTTGTTCCTGTTTGCAAATCAAATGTATATACATTTATTTACCGTTATAACAAAAGATAAATTCCTAATCATACACAGGTGCAGCATGGTCAAATGATATGTACAAAATGCGGAAATAATATACAAGCGCTTTACAGAAATAAATACTGGAGACAATGGTTAAATATTTACAAGAATAGTAATGCGACAAGTTTATATACAGGAAAAATAAAATCACAAACAATGCTTACGCCAAGTACTTGGTCAGGCATCAAGGTATCTTCTTTCGAACAGGTACAAATTAACATATTAAAACATTAATTAAATCGACAGTCATATACGGGATAACGGTGTGCTTGCGACGGTCAACAAATCTCGACACCTCACCCGAGGGAAACGCAGAGGCCAACTTAATCGGGCCACTCTGCGAACGGTACGGCGGTGATTCTGAAGGGGGCAACTTAATCAGCCCACTCTACTGAATATTCGGGGTTAGGGCTTGTATGGGGTCAACTGCTCGGCTCTCCCAACGGACAGGATGCTGGCCAACTTCAATCGGCTCCGGCAGTCAGGAAGGAGGGAAAATGGATTAGCTAGTTCTAACAGCAAAACGCGGTCTGTATATACCCTAGCCAGTACCTTTTTACGGCATGACATCATAAGCACAGGTGAGACCAAAACTATTTACATATACCTATACTAGTGCAAGAAAACAATTTAAAAATAAATATTAACTCGGTAAAATAAAAAGAAATAACTTCTAAAAATTGTTTATCTTGTTATGAACGCCGAAGTTCGTTACAAACTTACTTGAATCCAGGAGAAAAATGCAACTTATTAGTTTGCTGTAGAAGTCAGCTAATAATGCAATAGATTATCCGTACTTGTTATCACGATTAAATTAATACGTACCGGGTAGAACTACTTGACAGGCGTCTACTTTTTGTTGTCCTTTTGCGCGTACGAATGCTCGAAGTAGATCTCCCATTTATAATCTGGTGACACTTTTTAATAACGTTTTAGCGTCATGTGATTAGCATTTTTCAGGCTTGTCGGAGGTTCTAATTTGCATGAATTAGCAGAATCTCCTTATTCATCCTCATTCTTCTTTGTTTAATATATTCTTGCTAGTTAACTAAAGAAGCCATAGCTGACCATTCACCCAGAGCTTCTGTTCCAATGCATTTGTCAGAACATTATCTCATCAGGTAATTCCTTACACTAAGTTGAAAACGATGATGAGTGTTTTACATCTAACGAAATATTTTCCAAAAGGTATGAATCAGATTTTACGAAAAGAAAAATACATTACTTATGTAGATGTTTTCCAAAATGTTGGGATCGATAACAGAGTTGATACTGTATTAATTACAGATGCATTCCGGAAAAAGATTCTAAGACCAAGAATTTATTATCCAGATTATTTGCAACAGGGCTTACTTTAGCTTACATACTTGTAGTTTCGATTTTCGAAACTATTCTAATTTGTGTACCACATAATATTAAGCATTGTAAATGCATATTAAGTATTGCATTTACAAGACACCTTTAAATAGGGTGAATAACAAAGAACAGTTCTGTATATGTTTGCGATAAAGGTCATAACATATGTAATTAGATGTAATTCTATAGATTCTCTACATCTTCTCAATTATGTCGTTTACGTTGCCCGTGACCGTTAAATATACCTGGCGAGTATATATAGGTATTGTAATTGATAGGAAAGCTTTATTTTATTTTCTTGCGGAACGTTACTTAGTAGGTCTTCAAAATGGTAAATTTAAATTGTATAGTGCCTATAGAACGAATTATTTGGGTGCTAGTAAAACAAGGTTTAGTAACAGAAAGGGATTCTGACAATATCCGAATGCCCATAATTATACTTCATTTAACTGTGGCTTCGTCTTTTTTAATGTTAATGGTTATTTCTATTATCCAATCGTTTAAAGTAAGCGACGGTATGGTACAGAATCAACTAATTTGCCTATTCATATCTGGACTTACTGTTCTCTCTAAAATAGCTGCTGTTGTACTAAATAGAAAATGTTTTGCGTCAGTTATCGTCGATATCAAATCCCATGTTTTTAATACTCACAGTGTGAAACAGAATGAACATATTCGATTTCTAGATAGAGTGACAAAGATGGTTCTAAATTTTTACCTCTTAGTTGGTGTAACATTTATAGTATTCACGTGCCTTCTTCCATTTGTAATAGATGTTAAATTGGCAATTCCACCACCGTATGATATGGGCAACTTTGATTTTTTTTACAAAGTGATACATTTTGGAGTCATGTTTTATCTATTTCTAAATTCAGTTATATGCGATGTCTTGTATATCACTATATTGGGATTGTGTATTGCACAGTTGGTTATATTACAGGAGAAGCTTCTAGATATTTCTGTAGAAACCAACAGTGCAGAACCGCATAACCAGAGGAGATTTCACTCGGAAGTAGAGAAGGATTTAAAACAAATTATTATTCTACATATGATGATCAATAAGTAAGTACTCTTAAATACTATTTTATGTCTTTAGTGTTAGTGCCGTCGGATGAAACATATTTCAACGCAGACGAAATATAATTTTCTAAGTTTGAAGTTTGTTTATAAATCTATAATGGTTTAATATTTAACTACTAAAGTACATTTAAATCTATTTTCAAGAGAACGCTGTTTCATTATTAAGTGAGAAAGGTTTTACTGAAAAACAAAACTTCAATAAAAAAATCAATGTATTATTTTTAACAGAACTTTTTAACATTTGTCCAACCAGTTTAGAAGTGAGAAATTACTTTTTACTTTCACTGTATTTTGACGCTGGTTTCACAACATTATTGATTAGATAAACTCTGTTCATTCCTTTGCAAATTTGTTGAGACATTTATTTTTGTTTTTATGTTTATCTTTTATGCCGTTTTTTTTTTAATTATTTGTTCATTTGAATTAGTTACAACTAAATATTATACTTTCCACTAGTCTATTGGTAAAAAGTGGTGTAGCCATTTATTTGGTCAATATTTCAACTTCTTTACACTCCTACTGAAAGTACTATTTTGTGATGGTTACCGAAGTTAAAAAATCATAAATCAATTGTGAAAAAAAAATCAATTGTGAGACTGATATTTCAATGAAAGTATGGGGTTTTATATGGCGATATATTTTAAATCATTATAAATTTTTAAGAAATTAACTTAATAACAACAAAAACTAATTGCGGAATGGCATGGGATTTAGTATACCCAAAACCACTTACAGCAATTTCTCAATGTGACAACAGGAATATGATTTGTTGTTGTAAGGTTACCAACCTTACTTCGAAATTATACACAGCATTCCGTAACATTTCTAGTTGAATTGCCCCAATTTGCTCCGTAATATTGTCTTTTAATACTTATATAACGTTGTTGGTGGTCTAAAAACGAAACTTTTTAAATAACCCCACAGCTAGTAATTCTCTGGATTAAGATCAGGTAATCTTGGTGGTCATAAATATGCGAAATGTCATCTTAACACAAGATCTTGAAAAACGTTAGTATGTATAGGAGCACTTGGGCCACCTCCCACCACTCCTACCTTCGGTAGGTATGGGCGGCCAGAACCTGATCTATAGCGGGTAAGCGGTCACTAAAACCAGGTAAACTTGGCATCAGATTACCTGGTTTAAACCAGGTTTTGGCAACAGCTTACCTGGTGTAGATCAGGTTGTGGCCGCTCATACCTACCGAAGGTAGGAGAGGGAGGAGGGGGTGGCCCAAGTGCCTCTATAGCTACTAAAATTGGTTAACAATTCATTCACTAGCAGCACACGGGCGAGCTTCATTGCGTAAAAATGATAGTTTCAATTCACTGGTGCTCGTTTTACAGCTGTGGAATTACATAATCTCTTAACATTTGCAAGTGTCGTTCACCGTTTGTAGTTACAGATACGGCTTCTCCTTTCGATATTTCTTCCAAGAAATACTGACCTGTGAAAAATCTGTTGTAAAACAGCACAGTGACTTTCTTGTCATGAGGACCTTCTTGACCGATTTCTTGTGGATTTTCTGCAGACCAGATTTTACGGTTTTAAGTTTTAACTCCACTACTTAGAAGAAAATGTACCTCCTCTGTCCATAATGTACGTGATAACCATTCGGGTTCAATTTCCATCTGAGACATTAGTTGCAAAGAGAAATCGTACCTAGTAGCCTGTCTCCTTTAATTCAACTAGCATTTTAGTTTATATGGCTATGTCCGGATTTCCATGAAGACCCTCTGCAACTTGTATATCATTCATTCTGGTCTTCCTAATGTTGGTACCGAGGTCAGTTACAGACCATGTTCTTTCAAATGTTTGTATTAAATTGAGGGACGCTTTCATTTGACAGAGCCCCACCCATCAAACCCATTCTCCTGTGAAATCTTCGCAATCCAGCGGTTTTGTTTCTCATAGACAGTAAAATCCCTTTCCTTAAGCAATTGGATTTCGTTTATTTGTTGTTATTAACTTAAATTGTTACAAAGTTATAACATTTAAAATACATCCCTTACTACCTTTTGGAGTTAATGAACAAGGAAAACATTGTTAAACATAATTAATCAAATCAATGATACGCGGAAACAAATATTCTGATAAGTTCTGCATAAAGTAAGTTTCACTCGTACAAAGTGATATCGACACTAAATATGTAGTTAATTGATCATGGAAAACAATACCGCATTGATTTATTGACATTTTTGTAGAGCTAAAGATTTACACAATTTGCACAATATTTAATCATCCATATGTGTGACTAGCCGTTTTTCTTACGGAGTCTACCTATAATACTCTGCGGTTGCAACACTATATATTTGATGCCAGATCAACGTGCGTATCGAGAATATCTTTTACAGGACGAAGCTATTTAGGTGTGAAGGTCTCACATAACTGTCGCTCTGCAGTATATAAATAATATAGTTATCAAAGCTCTACAGATATTTCCGTTTTTTTTTTCTTACATTGAGCTAACGGATGAGGCGATAAAGGTCAGTTTACCAAACAGCAGTTGATTGATCACCTGGTAGATTTCTATATATCTTATTCCCAAACGGTTTGTGTGGTAAACGGAGCTTAGGGTATGCTGGTAGCTCTAGTCGTACTATTCTTTAACGCATGTGAGAGTATCGGCTGTCTTTGTCTACAAGCTTAMACTAGGAGGACGCTAGTTGCATCTTACACCTAGATTCTGATATTGGACAAGAAAAAACTCGTTTGAAATATCCATTAATTCCACAAAAGTTGCCATAGGGTGTATTGTGTCATCATTCAGAACTATAGAACCATATTTATTCAAAGGACATTTGTAGTTCATTACAAGCGGTATGACTCTGTGCTTTAATATTTTTTTTGTATCACAACTTGTGTTGACATTGAAACAAGAAATAACTGCGTCTTGTAATATTCGAGGAGAGGTATATACAGATATCCTGCGTCAATATTCTCGATTAGAGTAAATTTTCGGTGTTCTTAATTGACCATCGACATTTCAGCTCTATACTTTTCCTCTGCAAATGACTAAGATCTCAAGGAGTAAATCCAGAAGCTTAAAAGAAATTTTTGCTAGAAATGGAAGATAAGAGCATGTAAAGATGATTTAAGAAAAAGCAATTT
>SMLS01061412.1:0-10537 GCA_004785975.1 Popillia japonica
CATTCAATCATTTCTTTTTATAATCTCTTTAAATACACATGCAAACGAACGTCATCCTGTTGTGTTAAATTTACATAATATTTACAATAATACTTGTCCGAGATAATTAAATAATACACATAAGTACACGTAAAGTATTTAGTAGAAGGCGCCACGAGTATTTATGATTGTAAAAACTAGTCGTTTTTTCCCCAGTAAATTTACAATTGTAATTGGGCAATTTGCATTTTTAAACGTCCGATTGCAGGAAAGATTAATGCTAATCGACTTAATCTGTTCGCACGAGAAACGCCCACACTCCCGACTTGTTAGTTATTGCGTTCCTTAGTGTCTCTCAATGCTAATTGAAAATTTAAATTATCATGTATTATACATGTATCAACACATTGTTGTGCTCCGGTTGCTTGACGAAAAAAATCACGACTTATGTATGTACAAATTCGAAAATGTTTCTTTTACGAATTATCTTCTCGTCGCTTATTATCGAACGTTCGATATTAATGTCGAGATTGATGGTCGTCGCAGAATACTCGGAGATGTTTCGTTGTTAATTCTATATGTCAATATTTTGACTTTTATCGCGTGACGTGTCAATGTAAACATTGCTCTCGATTTGCCCTACATGTGCACCTGGTCAATCTTCATAATTAATTTTATAAACCGCAATTTTCCTTAGTAAAAGTTGTACCAACTGTTATGTAGGTCGTTCCAAACAATATCCATATATGTCTGTGCGTCGCACATTATATACGCACATACCGTACGTTCATCGTGTTTGATAAATATTTTTATTTTTTTGTGTTATCCAATACTAAACGGCTTGTTGCATTTTTGCATCCGTAATTTGTTTAGAGCCAACCACAATACAGCATTTTTTTTTATTTTTCTTTTGGAATTATATACAAACTTATTTTCTTTTATATTCTTAATAATTATTATAAAAACAAATTTCTTCTATCACGTCTGGTATTATAAACAAATGAAACTCATACTAATCATACAATACTAACACTAACTGAGGATATGCTATTCTGGGACGTACTTAAAAAGTTTTTCTTTTCACTTTTTTTTTCTATTCGGATGGAGAACATTCCGGAATTAAAGTCCAACAGTAGTCAGCAAGCATCTCCCTACTCCACTTGCCCTGATAGCGTTCTTCAATAGTGGAAATATCCTGATGAAATCTTTCCCCATGCTCGTCACTAACATCGCCAAGATTCGGGGTAAAGAAGTTTAGGTGCGAATGCAAGAAATTTATTTTAAGACTCATATTACAGCCTAATGTATGGTAACTTCTAAGAAGTTCACTAACAATTTCCTCGTAATCTTCAGATTTTTTATTTCCTAAGAAATTCATTGTCGCACTTTTAAATGCATCCCAAGCAGTCTTTTCTAAATCGCTCAAGAAGACGTCAAATTCTCGATTCTCTTGTAACAGTTTAATCTGGGGTCTTATAAAAATTCCTTTTTAAAGTTTTGCCTCAGATATATTAGGAAATTTTTGTTTAAGGTATCGAAATCCTGGTCCCTCTTTGTGCAATGCTTTGATGAAATTCTTCATCAGACCTAATTTTATGTGTAATGGTAGTAAAAGTATTTTATGAGGCTCCACCAGCGAATTATGGACTATGGTCTTTTCTCCAGGAGTATATTGTATTCTGGTTGGCCATTGCTTAACAGTATACAGGTACTCCTCACTTAACGACGAAGTTCCGTTCTGGCGACTAGGTCGTAAAACGAATTGGTTGATAAGCGAGGATCTATCAGATCGACATTTGACGGGAGCACTGCGTTTTAACGTGGTTTTTATTGAATATAGAAACACTTCAAATGAAACATAGTTTTTGTTTTAATTTGGATTTCTGACATAACACAGATCATAAGAACACATATAGAAATTAAAAAATAATGTATGTATTAAGCAATTTAAGTTCATTCTATGCAAAACGAAGAATAACCATTTATGATGGTCCAAAATATTGTTCATTGACGTTCGTCATCGGCCTTATCATCAGAGCAATCAAATGCTGTAGAGGGGCCTGGTAAGGGCGATGGCGGCAAAGAAATAGGAGTATCTACAAGGGCAGGAGTCTTAGTTGTAGCTTTTGAAAAAAATTTCGTTAATTTAGTCTGCTTCGTAACTCTCTTTTTTTCATCATAAATTTCATGATAGCACCGTAAAGGTGTATTTATTTGCCGTTCACCTTTCTCAAACCGTTCAAAATTTGAATCCATATCTTCCAGTTTTAGTAGAGCCGCATTCAGTTGAGGAACCAATCCTCAAATAATGCTTACGTCATCCAGGTTTTGTTGTTTGCACGATAGTAAACGGGAAGAGTGTCCTAATTAACATGCTTGAATGCACGTGGGTTCTCAGAGCTATATATGTATAAGGAAAGGTTTTAACTTGAATCCAGCGATCCAAGACCTTCCAACAACAATGTAATTCTATCTTTAAATGTGTTAAAGCCAGGCATTGTTTTCGCTTCGATGTGAATATAGGACCTTTTTGGCATTTCTTTCCGAAAAAGACCCGTTTCGTCCACATTAAAAATCTGTTCCGGGAGGTAGTTCCTTCCTCAATAATTTTATCAAATTGCTCAATAAATTTTTCCGCTGCTTCTACATCTGCGCTTGCTGCCTCGCCGCTAATACTCCTATTATGCCAATTAAATCTCTGACGAAACCGTTGAAACCATCCATGGCTCGCCGTATATGTTTCTGTCGATTCTTCGCGTGTCTTTAAAGTTTCAAAGATACTCATGCTCATCGGCATTCTTTGTATTTGATCATCAAACCAAATCGCGAGTAACTTCTCCATCTCATCTCCATCGTTAATAATCTTCATTTTCGTCCCAAAATCTATAGCTTTTCTTTTTCTAGAGCTTCCTCCAGGCGCCGTATTGCTTCTTTTCATCGACATTCTTTACACACAATTTTGCGCACAATAAACAAAAAAATTATCGAAATTATAAACAGATATTACACTCCATATAGTTTACACTGAATTACTGAAATCACATAAACAAAACGTACTCGTATTTGGGTATTCCCCACACTAAACAGTTGTTGCCGGGAATAACCGAAGCGGACTCTCGGGTGTCGAGGTCGTATGTCCGAGCTGTCGTTAAACGGGTAGGTCGTTAAGTAAGGAGCACCTGTATTGCAAATTTATCGCTTGACTATCCCATGCACAAAGGAAACAGCAATACTTTGTGAATTCAAGTTGTAGACCAAGTAGAATTGCAACTATTTTGAGATCAGCACTGATGTATCATTTATAGGTTTTATAATTGATTTTATCAAGGAGACGTGTCATATTATTATATATTTCCTTCGTGTGCACGGAATGACCAACAGGAATGTAGGGGTAGATGTTTCCTGTATGTAGAAGGACAGCTTTCAAACTCAATTTAGAAGCATCTATAAAAAGACCCCATTCTTACCCATTCTTCGTACCCGGAGCTAACAACTTCCATCCTTGCAGTCTTGAATCTAATATTTCTGCCTGAGTTTTTTATAAATTGAGATCTCGAACTAGGTCATTTAATTCCAATTGATTTATTTAATGAGGCGTGTCATCTTCAGATGACAAATATTCTTTATCTGTGTCCAACAACTCTGAAATGTATTCTTCTATCTCAGTTTCAACATGTTCTTGGTCGAAACATCCATAGGACTTGGTACTGGCAAAGCTTCCGAATGAGGAACTGGACGAGTGGCAAAAGGTAAATTAGGATAGGTAATTTTATCCTTATTTTTACTGGAAAACCCGAACGTCTTTATACAGCAAAGTAGCAGTCTCTTGAATGATCCTTCTGTTCTCGCCAAATCATAGGCCTACCAAATAGCATAGCAATGCTCTTACCTTTTACACAGCTCCTCAAGGTAACAGCACATTGTGCACAGACATTGCGAGGGTCTACAACTTATCTTGATTTGTAATTTTTAATTTAAAATAAAGGTTATACGTTTTTTCTATTAAAGGTGTCATATTTCGTTTATGTTGTTGAAAGGTGAATTCTTCACATACATAACAAAAACTGTTAGGATTACTTACACACATACGGGACATTGCGAATTGAAAAAACGTTTAACTAATGTTACCACCATAATGCACAGATCCGTTAATTCTTTGATTTCATTGGTTCTAGAGAAAAAAAGGAGTGGTTTAACGACTATGACATACAAATGAAGCCCAAACATGTTAAGTCCTGTTCAGACATGCCCGTTAGGAAGATAATAACTTGATAACTTGAGTTTCTTTTAACTTACTAATAAAAAAATATTTTTAGACATACAGTACATTTAATATATCTATGTATAAAAAAAAAACATATCTCAGAAACCTGACGTGATAGCCAAGTTTTGAAAATATTTTCAGAATTACAATTAAAAAGTACATAACGTATACTCTGATAGTGTAAGAAAAAAACGTGTTAACTTCTTTGCTTTAAGCAAGTAAATCAGTGGCAAAAACATGAATAGAATGTATTGTTTTGAAGTTTAAAGGTAATATTCTAGTCGAGCATATCAAAGAATGAAACGAAACATCTAGAAGGATAATGACTTCTCCTAACTAGAAAATGCTGGTCTACAGAATGGAATACAAACAACAGCCTTGGAAAACATATCCACAGTACATTCAACTAAATAAAATTATGTAAAAATGATTAAGCAATATGTTTAATAATATATAAACAAAAGGTTCTTTATTGAGATATAGTAATCATAAAGTCGTAAGAGATATTGTAAGCAATAACATCATACATTTAGAAATGTAAAGGTCAGGTGCTACTTATGATCATACAACCTGATTAAATAACATTGTGCATAAATCCTTTTATTAAATATTCAATCAACATTGTAAATACGTAAATATCTTATTACGTGTGCATTCATTCATTTTGAATCAAACGCCGACTAGACTACATATATTGTGGTTTTATCGGTATTGAAAATACTTATTAAGAAAAATAAAATGTATACGTTTTACCTAGTTGTTAATAGTTAATTGGATACACAATCGTTTCAGTTCGATTAATGATATGTTAAGAGCAATTGTTTACACGGATTCCTAGACGCTATTATGTTCGGATAAAACAATTAAAATCAATAGAACAAAACATGTAATACATACAGCGGCATACAAAGATAATTGTACAACCTAAAATCGTTGATGTACCTTTCGATCTTATTCGAAAAGGCTAATTCTAGCGGATCGATATCACGCAACTATCTTCGGAATGAGCAGTTATTTGGAGTTTTCTTCCAAAGGATGGTGGGCAGCTTTTGAGGAGCTTTTCAGAAGGGGCGGTTGGCATCTAATGTAAAATTTGTTTGAGTGACGACAGGTTGATAGCTTTTTAAAAGCTTTCATTAGGAGCGATAAGAACAATATACTACATACTACAAAATACAAATATCTATTTATAATTGGTTATCCCATAAGAAAGAAAGAGAGCAAATAAACTGGGTGTGAATATCTTTATTGTGTATTTGTGTATACATAAATATTATTGTTTTAAGATTCACTTTTATCGGTTCTGTCATTGTCTTGTTTCACCAAGTTATTCTTTTTCTGAATTCATTTCTGCAGTCCTACATTATTTACAGTTGGTGTGATGGCAATTTATGTGTTCTTTGATATTTATTGATAGCGCCATATGCCTTCAGATAATAAACTCCGCCGTAAGACGAGCGTATACGTCCTAATAAAACTGATATATTGACGTGTCATTATTTTCGATCGTCTGCGTGACCCAAAATTCAATACAAATGGGACATTTTGCAATGTGATACGGACGGTTTCGATTGTGTTTCGTAGAAATTTCGTAAGACTAAACATGCTTCGTTTCGTAGGTCAACGCCGATAAATAAAATTGTCTCTTTTTTGTGTTTTACTAGATGGAGTTGGGTTCTCTTTTTTGTTTTTTTTTCTTTTCTTGTAAAGCATCTATAAATAATTCAATTCTGAAAGAAACCAACCTCTGGAAAATTAAACAAAAATTTTTGAATGGAAACGTTTGTGTCTGTGATCTTATTCAGAAATGTGTTGCATTTATTGTGAATTTTATAAAACATCTGTCGTCCCAAAAAGATTAGTCAAAAGAAATACATTTATTTTTGCATACATGTATAAATTTGAAACTAATCTTTAATAAACGGATAAGTCAGGTATATTTATAGATGATAGAGGTTCGTGAATCAAAATCGATATACCCGCATTGTTCTGAGATGAATAAGTGTTATTATGATCTTGTTATCGACCGGGGATGAGGTTGGTAGTAATAGAACAAATTATCGAGGGAGATGATTCCGTCGTCCCCAACCGTCTGATTAAAACCGCTAGAGAATCAACCGTGACCGAATACCAGACAATGCTAATTATAGTGATACGACAGTAAACACGATGATGTTGTAGCATTTGAAATAGACTTCGAAATTCCTTTAGCTTTTTTTTTGTACACGACCAAATTTAGGTTTTCTTTTGATTGTTAACGGAGTTGATTATCATTCTTCGTATATTACCGCACATTAGAAGGCGAGAAAAGAAATTCAATCAATAACTCGATGAAGTAATTGTTGCGGAATTTAAAACTCCCATTAGCCATTTTTAACATTCCACTCGAATAGGTACGTGCGTGTTCTAAGACTTCACAATAGCATAATCTACGGATCAGAAGATATATAAGTAGGACTTGAACCGGCGACCTTTACGTTTCCTAGCCCATAATTTCATGCGGCGAGTTATATGAGGATTTTATTATCGATAGAAGAAGTCTTGATTACATTTACTGTTTGCTGTACATGTTGGTTTACGCGCATCTAGTACTTACTTATTTACTTTTGCACATCAGCTCGTTAATGTTCTTGCTTCGCTAACTGAAATCTAATCTACATACATGCACTAACCTAACATTGCATTAACGTTCTTCGATAATTTTTTCTTTTCTTTTTTTTCATTATTTTCTTGTCTCGCTATGATCGCTGCCTCTGCGATGCCGTTGTTCCCGAGAGTGCTTGACGGAGCAAGCTAACCTATGTATGTACTATCGAGGGCTTAAGTAATGAATCAGACTTCAAGCCTCATGGACTTCTGCACGTATTCGACACAGTTGACTACTCGCACTGGGCGGCTGTAATTAGAATTAGAGACGGATAACTAGCAGGTAAATTTCAGGTAAAAAGATTTGCAAGATTCTTTATATTAAGAAGTAATTCTGACTAAAATTCTTAACTAGATTTCGTTCGCACAAGCTGTGTCTTTGACAAAAGTAAATATTGTTTGCTATTATACATACAGATGGAGTTGACAAGAGGAAAAAAATTTTTATTATTGATTTTACCGCAAAAAGTAATTCTTTAGAAAAAGTTCTGCTTGTTGAGTAGATAAGTTAACCATCGAAAAATTTCAGACTGAATATACAGAATGTCCACAAATTAAGATAAGATAACATGAAAATGCTTCAACAGAAGAGTATCATTTATTGCATATTTTATGGTTTAAGTACAAAATTTCAATTAATCAAAGTCAACAAAAATTACTCTACAAGGCCACCTCCAACTTCCACACATACATCCGCCCTTTTAATAAATTCACCATAAACTTTATTGGTCCCAATCTTCCCACCTATCTTTCTTCGAACTGATATGTCAACCATTGCCGGACCAAAACCGTCGCATGAGCAGGGCATCGGTCTTGTTGCCAGAAAATGTTACGTCGTCTTTCCAACGGTTTCTAAAAAACGCACATAAACATGTTGATTCAAATTCTCTTCCATAAAATATGGTCTAACGATTCGATCGTAACAAATTCCGTTACATTCCATTTACTCTTTTATAACGTTGACTTCGTTTTTGAATGGCGTAGTTTGGATTATGAAAAGCCCTATGTTTTGTGATGAAACGGGGCCATTTGAATGAATTTTTTATGAAACATATACAGTATGTCCACGGATCGAGGTCCAAAGAGGAAAAACTTTTTTATTTTGCATTTTACAAGAACAATGTATTCTTGATAAAAGTTTTTGCATGTATCGAAACGGCCAAGTCAGTAGATTTTAATTTCATAAACAAAAATGATATAACTAATAACTATTCTCTACAATTTCTCTATAACTTCTTCGAATTTCTTCGAGAGTTAAAGACTTCACAGCGTCTCTAATCCTCTCCTTTATATCTTCTACGTTCGGAGGAAGATTAATTGCATAAACTATTTGCTTCAAACGACCCCAAAGATAAAAATCAGCCATTGTTAAATCAGGGCTCCTTGCGGTGGCCATATCACGGGACCTATCCAATTCTGTCCAAATTGCTGATTTAACCATTAACAACAATCCTAGCATAATGAGCCGGACAACCATCTTGTTGGAAATATCACCTTGCACGGTAATTAACCGGTAGATCGTCCAAACGTTCATCAACAAAATTTTGCAGCATATCCAAGTACGTATGCTGATTGACAGTATTATCAAAAAAATATGGTCCAATGATACCACGGTAAGAAATTGCACACCACACGTTAACTTTTGCCGAATATTGTCGATTGTGAGGGATGCGAAAATTCGGATTGTAATCGCTCCAATATCTCACATGTTGAGATGCAACAGTACCATTAGTAGAAAACGTGGCCTCATCAGAAAAAATAATATTTCGGTAAAAGTATTGATTATCCATGATTTGAGCGCCCATCCACAGACAAAAATACAAACGTTTCGCAGGATCTCCGGGTTCTAATGCATGATTAAAAATGGTCTTGTAGGGATGGAGCTTCCTTTGGTTCAAAATCTTTTGAATGAGCAATTTACTAATTCCCAGATGGACTCATCTGCGTCGCAAAGAAAGTTTGGGATAGTCCCGTACTGAATCAATTACAAGAAGACTGGCGGCGTCGTCTTCATCGCGTGCTATATTGTTTTTCTTTACATCCACTATGGAACCAGTGGATAAGAATTTCTTGACCAATGCTCGTGCCCGTCTATTTGAGTTGTAAATATCCGGGAACTTTTGATTAAATTCTTCGAGAACTCGACGGATCGCTTTATTACCTTTGCCATAGCATTGAATTAGGTAAATTCGTTGGTCTTTTGACAACATTTTCAACTATTCTGGTTGATTTTTCTAACTAACAGTTAATTAGATAAATAAATATCGATAATTACCATAACAAGGCAACTTAATTTCTGGGACTTTAAAAATGTTCAAATAAAACGACTAATTTTTCGATTTTTATGAAAAGGTTAATGAAAAGGCTTCCAATTCCATAACATTTAATCAAATAAATACGTTCTTCGATAGGTAACATTTTGCAAGTCCAACGGAAAATAACTGACAATTCTATAATTGACGACGTTTGACAGTTCAATATTATCAGACAATACAATAACCTTTGATCCGCTTTGATCGCAAAGATAAATTATGGTTGTCTACATTAATTTTCAAATAACACGTTTTCTCAATTAAATTTACCAAGATACAATCATAATAGTCAAACTTTAGACTTCAAATTAATATTTTAACTAATTTTATGTTTTAACTTTTTCTGATAGTAGTAAACTCTAAAACGCAATAAATGATACTTTTCTGTTGAAGCATTTTCATGTTATCTTAATTTGTGCATATTCTGTATATTTAATCTTAAATTTTTCGATGGTTAACTTCTACCTTTTTCTAAAGAATGACTTTTTGTCGTAAAATCAATAAAAAAATGTTTCCCTCTTGTCAACTCCGAGAACACACTGTATATGGATAAAACATGTATGTTTTACATATGTAAATTTTCAATGTTTTAATAAATTAAAACTAACTTCATTATTTTGTGATTGTGTAAATATTAAAAAATATAAATTTCTTTAAAATGCTACTTTATTTAAAGATCATTTATTCCAGAACCTTTACAAGTTATTAGGTATTCGTTACAGCTTCGTCAGCAGAAGAAATTGACATTTAATTCGTGTCAAATAATTATAATCTATTTTTACTACTATTTTTATTTTTATAATTGGATATTATATTTACTAACTTGTTGGGCAATGCGTTTTGTGTATATAATTCTACCGAGTTTTGTATAATATACTCTACATTACAAATTAATTCGTCTAATGAAATATTATTATCTATTAAAAATTTTGGACCTAAAGGTATATAACCACGGTGGATTCTTTCAAATTTGACATTTCGCGCAAGATGTGCGCGCCTCTGCGAACAGTCTGGAGAACTAAATATAGTATTGTTGCCAAGTCATACTAGGCTTTATATTTAAAGCAATTATAATCAAACATCAAAAGAGGTTTTGATATGAAATATCAGTCTGTTTATAACGATACTTTCTCCAAAACGTCTTTTTGTTGCTCTTATCATTAAGTAATCTATCAATAATTATGATTAACTATAAAAGGAAGCGACATGGCAACGGTGTACAATATTGAGGATACAATAAAAATCAATAAAAATGCAAATCATGATGACGAAGTGCTTTGAGGTTATGAACAAACGAAGCACAAGTTCCGGGTAAGTTTCGTTACTATCTATTATT
>SMLS01061417.1:0-12161 GCA_004785975.1 Popillia japonica
ATGGACTTTATAGAATTGGAACCAAGAAAGGAATTATTGCCTCTCTGTATTCGAGAAATCAAAGTCACGGTTGTAAAGACACACTTTTGAAAATTCAAGATGTCCCAGAGATTTGATCCTCTCTGCGTCAGATTAGTAGCCAAAACCCTTCGGGGACCAAGGGTTTCTGAAGAGTAACTTCAATAAGAAATGCCAAACAAATTTATGCAAATGTAAGAGGGCTAAAGTGCTTTACAAGTCGAAATGACACCATTCAGACTCGTATTCAAACAAGTAACAGTTTATACAGTTTCCCATATAATCTGATGTATTGTTATTTTTTGTATGTTCGTTTCTGTTTCATTTACAAAGATAGACCTGTACTGGGAAAACCAGTTCGATATTTTTGTTGTTAGTTAAGAAGCCAAAACGTACACACACACAGACAACTTGTTGATAACGCTGATAGCAGTAACCAATGTTTCGAATGTGCGCACCCTTTCTGTGCATCCTTAATTTGACTAACCTACTTAGGCAAAGTCCGAAGTTAATTTACACTTTTCGGACTTTGCTTGAGCTTCTTTTGGCACACCTAAGTTTGTCAAGTTACATACTACTACCCCGAAATTAAAAATTAGTTCGGATTTGATCAGAAACGCTCGGGTAATGTCCGAATTGGCTAGTCAATCTTAGGTGGGCCGGCATAACGGAAATTGCCGGTAACATGTATACACAACCATAATGACGTCAAAATTTGGCAACAATGATAATGGTAACTCAGACGCTGGACGCTTTAATGTCGTTTAAGGGGGAAGTTACTTAAAAATAAGCTGACATATATAACAAATACATCTTACAATATTTTCTAAAGACATGCTTGTAAAATTTGTGTCAATGTAGGGTTAAGTGAAGTGAGCATCCGTCATATAATTTCCCTTTTGAACTATAAGATCTTTGGAATGCTGTGTGAGATTCGTGTTAGAAATGGTGGTAAAGAATTTTGTTCTCCAGAGAGCGTACTCTTGCCCCTACTTCCTACCAAAGTTGGAATAATGAATCAGTTTGCGTGTTTTCTAAAGAAGAAGAATGTTTAAAATACCTGCGTGACAAACTTTCTGCACTTTCTGAGGTAAGATCAAAGAATGAGTATCCGTCCGCCGTAAAATGCTCAAAATAATAGAAAATGCACTGTTAACAATAGTAAATATCCAAATTTTTAGACAAACCTCACAGACATGTTATAATTAAGAGAATATTATGTTTGGATTCAGTACACCAAAACACGTAATAGTTCAGCGTTTGACTGCACAACAATTCTGCAATAGGGAAAGAGCTGCATCATGCAGCTTGTAAACCAACCTAGTAAATATCTTTGAAATACATAAAGTTGTTGGTTGGGCGATTTCCATCGATGGAAGTAGCCCAGATTTAATCATCTATCGCCAACAATCTCTCGTCGCGACATACATAAATCTGATGTATTTGCTTAGTTTATTTGCCTACACTCTATCATTTTATCCAAATCCGAGAGTAGCCGAGAGAACCTTAAGTAGGATAAGTTATCTATTATTTCAGGCCGCTTTCCAGGTAGTAGCACAGCTAAGAAACCTTAATTGCCAAGTTTTGCTATGCCATTACTTTTTATTCATATTCTAGTTAAAATCAAAAGGCTAAAGGTTTTTGAATATCAATGCTTTGTGTAGAATTAATTAGGCTGGTCAATGAACCTATCATTATGCTATTGTTTACCTGATGGTTATCAATATACAAATATTTAAGCAAAGGAATTATATCGTTCTCGCAAAATATTTATAAAATCCATTGTTTTCGTATTAAACTAACCATACCCACTATTATTTCCACAGGTTATACTAAAGTGTGAGTTTTGTGTAACCTTAGCGACAACTATCGCTGATTACTAAAACTTAGTGTAATCATGTACATACATACTACGCCTTTTAACGTTATTTGTGCAATTTGTAACAATTGAACTCAATTAATATCAACCCGTAAATATTTACCTGTTTAGATATCTACATAAGTACTTCTGTACATATATTTATATACTTACTATGTATTTAGCAAATACAGACGAAGCATGGCCTTTATCAGTTCACGATAATAATGTGGCATTTTTCTCTTCTATGTACTGACGCTACCGCTTTAATTCCACGCTGTTCATATTAATTACACACGTTCTAGTTCGAACCCAGTAGAGGAAAATATCTAGAAAGATGACTAATGCGCGGAAAGATGCGGGAGATCGCATGTTAAAGAGGCGAGGTAGGCGTTGTTTGCTCTGGCGGTGAGCGCACATGTCATTGACGCCAGCATATGTGTTTTAAGCATGTGATCCCACACGTTATAGCTCTATTGACGTTGATTGTACTATCTATGTGCGAGCCTTCGCTCGATGACAAATATGTATTTTGTACGGCGGGCGTCTGTGGAGCAATTAAATATAATTAAAACTATTCTGGTAGAATGAAAAAAGAAATTATAGTCAATTTTTGTAGGTCGTTATCTTTAATGATGATAAAAATATTACATACGAGAGGATAACAATTTCAAGTAATAAATTTGGGATAGCCAAATCAGTATCTGTCGGAATTAAACTGTAACATTTTCATACTTCTATTGGAAGTACTAGTATTTATTCTTGCAGTACTTTCATTCCTACCATCTTTAATCATCGAAATAAGTCGAATATTGCTTTCTTGTATAATATTCATAGTTTTCTTCAATCATTCGACCAATCAATTAAATGTTGTATTAGGAACATTCATAGTTTCAAAACAGGAGGAGAATAGATTTGGCCGTTTCCAGTGATAAATGGTCCATTAATATGTATGAACCAGTACCATGAATGTGATAACCACTTACTTGAAAGCCTATAGTTCCACATTTATACATACTTACCAAGTGTAAGTGTACCAGTGTAAGTATAAAAAGATAAGGATGCGAATATGACAAATCGAAGAATTTGTTTGTCTTAGCCTAATAATCCTTCAAATCACAAAACAAAACTCTGCTGGTAAATATGTTGTTATATCAGCTTTGGTACACTTTCTGGATTTCTGATCAAACCAAAGAATAGAATTAGCAGTAGTTATCTACATAGATAATATACTGCCAATAATTTAGTAATAACATACAGAGAGTTGCTTGCTTAAATGCCTAGAATTCATGATCTCAATTCATCAGAGACGTTAGTATTACTAATTCAAAATATTCAATAGACAAGACTATCAGATCATCTTATGGTAGGAATCTCAAAGAAACGGCAGAACCAGAACCATAATAGTAAAACGAGAATCCAGTTAATTAAGGTCAAAAGGAACGATCAACCTTTGGAGTAGCAGAAACTAGCATAATACCTATTGGAAGTACAGAAGTCGATATTCGATTGTGCCCCTTTACATGAACTATGAGTTGCTGGAATTTACCTGCAACTATAGCCAGTCCCAGGCTTTAATAATCTGTAATAGTTATAATGATCAAAGAAGGTATTCCTCCTTTGCTCAAATTGATGGCACGAATTGCTGAGATAGCCATGCAGTTGGATATCAGGTGTTCCGGATTTTTATCCTACGCCCCGCAAATCCTGTCGCTAACGTCTTTCAACCCTATCCTTGTTGTATGTACCTGGTGGTACTTCCCTGTGAGAAACCTCATCAGGATATCTAGTTTGTTTCTACATAATTCTAACATGGCTTTTACTCTTTGCGTATTGGAGTTTTCAAGGAATAGCTTGGAGTGTCTCAAACCAGTAAAGATTCTCCTAGAGGGATGCTCTGAGCTATTCATCATGTCTTTAAGTTCTTTTTTATATGTACTCATACTTATTCCTCAGAACGGTTTCGGTCTCACAAACGAGGTGGTGGCGGTCTTCTTTGGTAATAGATTAGCTTTGTTGTTGCCACGGCTCTCAGTGTATCCTGGTACCTAGCATAATGTAATTGCAATGCTCTGCTTCCGACAAATTCTGCCAAGGTTTAGCTGAGGATATCTTAAAATAGTCTTGATCTCTGCTTGGAAGACGCTACCTGTCAAACGCAAGTTCCCATTGGTTCTGATTATTTGGGTCCTGGCCAAATACTCCTGCACCTGTTCTTCACATACATATGTACATCAACAGAATGTCAAAAACTAGTACGTTACAAACTAAAACAGATAGTAAGACATTGGATGAGCGAATGTGGAAAATCTACCGATAGAAAGGGTTACATGCAGTTTAGATTGTTAATGGGATGTCAACTATTAAATGTAGTGTTGTGGAAACATATCAGAGTAGAGAGATTAGTAAAGACAATGTATAGTAGTAGTAAGAACTGGCTACAATTTCTTTATTGTCACGCTCTTTTCAAAATTCTAAATTGATCTGGCCTGTACATGCCATTACTAGAGACACTAGCATTATATTCTCATTCTTACTCTTCATGGCTAACCATATTTTACTTGGTAGATTGAGTCATCATAGTTAGTGCTAATTATATAGCAATATTGTCATTATAGTTCACTTTTATAAAACCGGTATTATTAGAAGCACATGTTGCTTCACAGATAATTAATCACACCACTGAAAGCTGAAGTCACAGACAATTTTATAATAAATTCGATAGTATATTCCGTAATCGGATATGAGGGAAATAACGTCATCGGTACTTCAAATCATGCGACTTGTTCGAGGTCAAAATTTCACGCTCTCTTTGTTGTTTCAGCGCGATACGGCCGTGAAAAAAATGCCTTCGGGACGTTTAAGAAGATTCAAAATTACGACCGAAACATGTAGTCTGGCTTATTATATATCATATTATACAAGGTAGTTCAAAAGTATTGTAAGTGTAAGTGTTTTATCTGCGTTGCTGCAATCTTGCTGCTTCAGTTACTTTCTTGCTGCCTTAATTAATACAAATGAACACTATTTTTAAATGTTTGTTTCTGGTTAATGTACTACAAAATGGTAAACTGGTAACCTAAATTAGACAGTGGATAGATTAAGCATTATCCTTCCTTTTTTTCTGGGTTATTTAGAGCACCGATAATACTTATTACTTTAATTCCAAATCATTCCTAATATTTTGAAGAAGCCGCTTCTTTGTGTTTCGAAGAGAATCAGCATTTATAATTGTACACTTTGCCCATCTTCGTAAAGGTTCCACTTCTTCAGATCCAGCCTTAGAGGCTGAAACTATAATAAGCTTTTGGATTATCTTAGTTTTGCATTATTGATATAGAAGATGAGCTCTGGCATGGCTTTTAGCTAGATAATAAAATGGTATTGTTCCAGTCAATAGGAACTCCACGCCTCCACTTTGGGCTAAAGATTTGGTGAGCAGATAGTACCATGTTATCGTGGTGTTAAAGGCAAGTGTTTCTGCAAGTGTTAATGCTGCTTTACTGTCAAAGAAAGGCATCTAGCTGCGCCTTGGTATCGTTTTTCCAGACGTTCCTGAGCGCGTTCTTTAATGGAACACATTTCTTCCGGAAATACCGTATACTATAAATATACCAGTGTATAGACGAATTCTACAATTCAGACCTGCTTGCCTTACACGTTTGGTAGTGTTAGACTACCGCTTCAAGCAATTTGTCAATTTAGTCTCATTTAATAATAATAATAATAATTAAGAATAATGATTTATTCTGTCTTAACAATTGATTTACTGAAGAGAGATCAAAGTAACAGAATATAATTTGTACAAGGTTGCCTAACATGTAATGTAACTGTGATAGATATTGATTAATACAAGACACTAAAAAAACAGCAACTAAGCAACACTGTAAGACTCCCAATAGTTCTGCGATCTTTATTCGTTCATCATGAATGACCTTAAGCGAAGTGTTCCAACGATATAATAAAACAAATCATTTAATTGGTTTTTATTCTCAATAGTGAGTATTGCGTCCAGCGTTATGGTTGTAGTACCGTTCTTTTTTATGTACTTTTCCCTTATAGATTCGTATACTGGACACTCAAGCATAAAATGCTGCAGTTTCCATTATCCTTGTATTACATATTGTACATACACTATTGAAGTCTATTATGTATCTGTTCTCATCTAGCAGTGGATCCGTTGGTGTTTGGCTGATTACTCTTATCTTTTTCAATGACGTTCGATATCGTATATATTCCTCCGGTCGCCCAAGAGCGCAAATTTTCCTATATAAAGGTGAGGACTTTGATATAAGCGCAGAGTTAATGCTACTCAGTTTATTGTTTGTAATTTTATCAAGCATGTTCTTTTTTTACTGCGACATACAGACGGTGTCGGCCTCAAGCTCTATATTTCTGGTTCGCCAACCTCCGCCAGCACATCCCGCAATGCGCTTATCCAGTTAAGTGCTCTCACACTGGTCGAAGATTGGTCTAAAGATATAAGCACCTCGTAGCACTGTTTGCATAGTTGATGGTTTGGCATATTTAAAATCTTTTCCCATCAGCTGCAGACTCTTCACTATTGCAGCTTTCAAGTGTGGCTGTCCAGTTTCTAGTCGTACTATGTATATAGTTAGGTACATTAATTGGCCAGTGAAATAATCTTTTGAAGAAACCAACCTGAACTTTTTCCAACTTCTCTATATATCTCAACGACCACAATTCACAACCTTAAAGTAGCGTTGCACATGTCATACTTTCAAACAGCGTTCTCTTGGTTTCAAAGGAGTCTGATTTTTACTTAATAAGTAAATCCCTTGCCTTGGCTGACGCACGCAATGCTTTCTGCATAAACTAATTGCTTCATGCTCCATGCAAGATGCCTCCAGAGGAAAAAGGGACTCCAAGATAGACGTATTTCTTAACGTATTCTATTTGAATGCTGTCGTAATACAATCCTCTCATTCTGCGTTTTTGCCTTCCTCTATGAAAAGCAATAGCCTTCGTCTTCTCAGTATTTACAGACAATCCGTTTTCTTCGCAGTAGCTCTTCAGTATGTGCATTTTTTTTATTTCCGTCTGTTGGTGACTTGGCGAAGATCGCCAAATCATTGGCATATATTAGCAGTAATAAGGACCTCCTGCTCGCCATCCATACACCCCGAGCGTCTCTTTTGGTGAAATATTGTACTATATCTGAAATAAATATAGAGAAAAGTAGCGGCGAAAGGCAGTCCCCTGCATTAAACCCTCCGTCAGTGGGACACATTGAATATCAGCTGGGTCTGTCATCAGTTGTATACACGCATTATCGTGCATTTTTTTTTGAATTCTAATAAATTTTGCGCTAACTCCGGTTTCATATAACTTATTCCTCAATTTATTATGGCTTACTCTCATTTAGTCTTCTAGTTTAACCAAGTCTCTTAGTTCTTTTAGAAATCTGTATTTCGTTCAAGACTGATGGCTTTCATCTCTATTTTTCCTTTGCCTATATTGGCAGAAGCATGAGATCTAGTAAAGCCTCCATTGCTGCGGCTGGCTACGTTTGAATTGCATCTCTAATGCCTACTCAGAAAGCTGCTGCACTTGCAGCAAGCCTTGTCTTTGCCTTTCTTTAGTTTTTTGCCATACTAGCGAGGCGTATATGATTATGGGTCTGGGTACAGCCTAATACGGCCAGAGGATTAATGTTAGGCTTTAGCGCTCCCACTGGTATTTACCATTACTGTTTCTTCCTTCTTCCTCTCATTACGTTCTGGTACAAGCCAGCATTCTGGTTCTCTCATTGCGTTCTGGTACAAGCTTGAACCAGTTGTATGAGTGGTTAACGAAATTAATCCAATCCTAAATGAGAGATTATTTATAAGATATGTATGTATATTTCAAATCATGCAAGTCCTGAAAGCTGCGCTAAAAGAGTAGAAAGTACATCTGATGACATCCCATTATAATCAGTATCTATGAAAATCTCAACGGAAGAAGGAATATTATTAGAAGACCCAATCTGTATGAAGTTATTCTTTACTATTTCAAAAACTTTGAAGAAAGTTGCAAGAATTAATATTACAAGTTTACTGACACAGTTCGCCGTCCTATATCACAATTGGAAAATCAAAAATCTGCGATATCGCTTCTAGATATTAATTGGAAACTAAGTTGTTGAAATAAAGGAGAAAAACAAAATGTGGCTTCTCTCAAAATAGAATACTTGAGAGTAGATTCAACGAAGTTTTGTTGCATCCCCTTTTCAGTTCAAACTGTTGAGATTATTCTAGGATTTTCTTCATTTATGACAAAGTCTCAGTTTTATAATCTGCATACTTTATAAAACAGCTGACAGATATTTTTTCCGCTTTTATCAGAAAATGGTGTTAATAATTTTGTCGTCTTTCGGAAACTAGGGAAATTTTGACTTCAAAATTTTGGATCAAGAAAAGCCTGCACTGAAAAAAGTTTTTGCAGTTTTCGTTTTTTTTTTTTATGTTTAATAAATAATTTGTGACAGATATATCATTCTGCATGTTAGTACAGGTTTTTCCGTGATATTTCGAATATTTTTGTATGGTGGAATTTAACTTATATTGTTTACATTTCCAAAGATCCCAACGAATACTCGCTAGAGCCACTGTATTATTGACGCACTCTGTATCCTACGCATAACTTCAAATTATACATAGAAGATCGCTTTGGGGAACATGAGCGCTCACGCTGGTTGTTGTTTAAATCAGTGCCGAATGACCGATCGGGCGTTTGTTCGTGGTATCGTCCAGTTCTCGTCTATACATTATGTGGGTGTCCGGCTGATGGGCGCTGCGGGCTCGCGTGTGTCTGTCGGTCACGCGGTGCGCGTTTGTTACTAAAGGACGTGCCAGTCTGTCTGCTACGCTTCAGTACCCGCGCGCTATTGCGTCAACCGCATTCACAGATACATTTACGAACGCGCGCGGGCTTCTACTCACGTACACCTACATAATACATGGACAGAGAGAGGACCGCCGGCCGATCGCCGCGATGTAAACTTCAAGGCGAACTTGATCTCGAACGAATTTCTCGCACTGGCAGCGCACGTCAGTAAATACGTCCGTTGTACTACACACGTAAATATAAAGGATTTGTAAATAAGACATTTACATATATTACGCATACGGCGGGGAATGATACTGGCTATCAATCAAGGAAACGTATTTTTCTTGGGACATAAAATATGCTGTACTTCTGCATTTGTAATACGTGCATGGTTTGCCAAGTTGTTGTACAACTCTGACTGTACCAGAATACGGACTTATAAAATAAGTCACGTAAACGTATTTTCTAATTTTATCGAGAATTTACAATTTGATGATTTTGCACATTGATGTAGAATTTCTAAATTAAAATAGACTACTGTGTGGAGACTACACTTAGATAAATGTGAACAATAACGGGAACAATAATTATCACACACATTACGATAATTGACTCAAAAAAATAATCGTTGATAATTTGTTTTACTTGCAACAACGCATAGTTTGTTTTTTAATAAATTAAATTTATTTCCTCTTAAAGAATTTCATTAAAGCTGGGTTGTTGAGCCAATGTATCACTTATTACGTAAGGTTGGTTTTTCTAAGTAGAAAGGAATCGAAATAAAAGTTGAAAGCTTCAGAAGCACACAGCGGTTTCCAAGAAAATGAGACATCATTGTGGAAACACTAATACATACCTCGTAAACCCGAATTATGTATGTGTTTCTCAGAAGGGGAAAAAATGTTGTTTTTGTTGAGAATTTTCATCCAAATTGATTATTGTCTTCTAACAGATTTTAAAATTTGTAAGTGTTCCCACTTCAGTTTCTTTATTTTCCTTTTCTCATGTACATTGCTAACCACTCTATTATATCTACAATTATTCTAGTTCTTTGTAGTAGCTCCTTCCAGTCGTCATCGAAATTAAGTTTGTAATAAATTGTTTCATCAGGTACATATCTTAAAGCGCGATTATCCGTTATCACAGAGTCAGTCCCAACCTTAAAATACAGTTGTTTTATTTGCGTATGGATGAAGATGTCTAATTGTAAGGAAGAACTGATTGATATCTAACAAGTACCTATTTACTAACAAGACGAACACCAGGGTTGTCCGACACGGATTTTAATAAATCTCAAATATGCTATAGAGGAACCTTCCCTCAGTACCCAGGTACGAGCTTTTATCTTAACGCGTTCTAAGGTCTAAGAAAATCAACGTTGTATAGCGACTTGAATGAACACGATAACTTCATTCCTTTATATCGATAATAGTAGTTTCTCAACAAGCAAGCCTTCGTTGCCCAGCGGATAACAACTACTCCTGCCACGCTGGTGGCTCGTGTTTGATTCCAGCCAGTGCATTCTTTTTCAGTCTTGTTGTGCATAACATTAACAATTATATTTCATATAAATTATTCATCAATGATATTTTTCGCAGTGGTAATCTTATTATTAAATAAATAGGAAGCAAATCTGCACTATGACGTGTGTTTTGGACTTCGAATACCTACTCGATTACCTTAAGTTCGTTTTTTGCCTAATGTCCATTTTTTATCTGCAGTTCAAGTAAATAAATAATATAAAAAATAAATAAATTCAGAATGCACCTAATAACGCAGATTTCATTCCAATTTATTTAATAATAAAATTACGACGGCGAAAAATATCATCTATGAATAATTTGCATGAAATATAACCGTTAATATCGTGCACAATAAGATTAAAGACAAATCTATTGGCAGGAACTGAACGGGAGCCACCAGCGTGGCAGGCGAAGTTGTCATCCACTGGGCTACAAAGGTTTGAGAACCTAGCATATCGAAATAAAGCATAAGTTCATTCCTTTATATTGATAATGTTCATTCAACGCGTTAAACAACGTTGATTTTCGCAGAAACTAGAGCGCGTTAGGATAAAAGCTCGTACATGGGTACTAAGGGAAGACTCCTCTATAACATAGTTTAGATTTATTAAAATCTATGTCGAACAACCGTGGTGTTCCCTTTGTAAGTTGTACTAAATTATATACACGTTTAGAATAGCAATTTTTTTAAACTTTGTTAGATATCCACTGGCTTTAACTTATGGCTCGATGTTGTTAACAACAGCGTAATTAAGTAAGGCATTTGACATTATGTTATTGTGGTTTTGGTACGTGTATACGTTGCTGTAAATGATAATTGGACCGGTTACATTTTGACAGTTTTTATAGGATATAACGATAAATTTTTAGAATACAAAATACTGTTAAAAACAGCTCTTGATAAAGGAGATTTGTTTTCGTTGTGACATGTTTCCATGTACAAATTGAAGAGTTGGTTCACACTTTGGACTGTTACTTGTAAATACAATTTTGAAGAATTCGCACGAGCACAATGGGATGGCATTTTAGGTAATTTGCCAAAAAACTGAATAAGATATTCTTTGTCGACACTTTCATTTGCTCTTCCTTTCTGTTGTTAGCTTCTATTGAATTTGTCATGCTACATTCTGCATTTTTAACCCAATCTTGGACAACATATTTCCCTAAACATATTAGATCACATTAGATTGGACGATCGTTGGACGCACATAATAATAATACTATATGCGTTTGTATTATTATCTATTTATAGATACTTGGACGTTGCCCCACGATAATTGTCACCGTAAACTTAATAGTGTCTTAGTTGCTTGAATGTTTCTTGGCAATCAGTATATGTGAGAATACTTACATCCATACCATGAATATATGAATATCTAACGGTCATATTGTATTTCCAAGTCATCATTTTAATCAATAATCTGAAACAGCTATTGTCTAGCAAATTGGTGATGTTTCCTTCCATATATTATTCACCGTGCAAGATCTTGTTTATGCTTTGATTTGAACATAAACAACATAATATATCATACATTTCGTGGTGATTGAACCTACTAAACAAGATGCCACCAAATATGTTTAGAAAGTTTGCTTTTTTGTGTTAAATTATTTTATAGTAATGTGACAGGACTAGAGGAGATAGCACTATAGGAGACAGAGCTATAGGATGGCATTAAGCTGTAATATTAAATAGCTAAAAATACAATTTCTAGACCCAATATAAAATGAGATCAAAAATGTAATGAGTAATGGATTCTCAAAGCTAAATAAAAGAAAGTTGTATTTTCAAAAATTAACAACATGCGTAGTAAGGAATATATCTTATGCACGAAGTAATTTTAATAAATATGATAACTCAAATAAACGAACGTATTCACACAGTGGGGTACTCGCCAATTATGAACCATATTCGCAATTGGAATATTTCTTCG
>SMLS01061418.1:0-14784 GCA_004785975.1 Popillia japonica
TTTTTTTTTATTCTTAAATTGATGATTGTGTTTGTGAGATATACTGCAACGTATGTTGGAATGTGTCATTAATCATTAACATCATTTGTTACAAAAGATGAAAGAAACTAATTTACTATCTGATGCATTATAGTGATTGTTAATACGATTAGTACATGTCTTGGGTTATGATTAATTTCATCTTGGATTGGGTTAATGTAAGTCAAGATTGTACCAATACATGTTAAAATTTAATATGCAACCAGATTCCTGGTAGGCTATCGTCCTGCAAAGCACTTCTAACGTTCATTTTTATTAGCAAAAATGTTCACAATTTCATCTTTATTTTCAATAGTTAACATTATGCGTTTAATGTGCCAGCTTCTCTGAACTTAAAGTAGAGTTTGATATACTGTTAGTAATTCTGTTTGTTTAGAGGTTCTCAATTTCTAGACGGCCTTCGTTAATCTTTCGTTTCGTTTCGTACATTTCCTGTTGCACTGCGGTTGTTTTCTTGGGCGGTTGATCATTTAGAAGTTGTTAATTAGTAGCAGCACAAAAATATGCTGCACCAAAAAGCAATACAATATCATACATGATTAGAACTTGCAGTTAATAATGTCTAATAAGGAAAACACCAGGGTTGTCCGAGACAGATTCTAATGAATCTCAACTATGTTATAGGGGAAGCTTTCCTGAATACCCAGGTATAAGCTTTTATCCTAACACGTGCTAGTTTCTCAGAAAATCAACGTTGAATAAATCCTTTATATCGATAATGTTAGTTTTCCAACAAGCAAGCTTTCGTAGCCCAGTGTGCAAGATCTACGCCTGCCACGCTGGTGGCTCGCCTTTGTATTTGGAATTTATTTATTATTTTAGTAGTAAAACGTAGTAAAAGACGAATCAAGATATTATTTTAACCGATAACACTTCATGATGATTTCAAACTTGTGTGTGTTTGTAATAGCCCAGTGGTCCACGTATTTACCCGACAAATCGAAGTACTTTTGATTCCTAGATCAGACAGGAACGATATTTACGATATTTTGCAAAAACAAATTAAGCAAATTTGGCAGTTGCGAAACCAGAAGCCAAAGAAACACTATCACCATAAGTCTCCAATTAGTCACAGCACAGTTATCCAGATATTCCTACATCAATAAATTTATGATCTTCCTTGACATTTTGCTAATCATTCTGTTAACTTAGATTAGAAAGTCGCTGAACCAACCTACCAAGACCAAATTGCAGCACAGACGTTCTCTAGGATACGACATCACCCTAAACACTACCGATGCTAAGAAGATTATTGAAAGCACTACTGTAGTGACAAAAGAACGCATATACAACTAACGGAACTGGATTGTATAGTTGGCAGTACCGAAACGAATGCAGCTGGTTATACAGTAACGGCCACAAGTTAACGTAAATATTCAGCAAATTTTAGGGCTCTAAACTAGTACTGTGGCACTAGAAAGCATACTTCTTATTACGTTTCTAGCTCGAAATAGACTTCTTTATGGTGGTGTTAGTTGTAGAGACTTCTTAAGCTGTGTTTCTTATGTAATTACCTGCAACATAGCCCACACACTAAAGCAGAAGAGTTATACAAACAAGACGTTATTAATAGCAAGACAGACTCGGATAGTACAGCAGGGGCAACATCCAGAACAAAAAGACAAGGTGTGCACAACACGTAAAAGGACTATAAGAAAAAAAAGTCAGGAGAATAGGCAACAAGTACGAGGTTAGAACATCAACACTGACCAAAACCAAGCCGGACAATGTGAACCAAAGAACGACACAGAACATACATCGAAGAAACATGCATACCCATCCAAGTCATAATCAGAAACCACCAAAAATTGTTTCGATTAGGGGAAATGGAGAAATCACGCTTGGCGAAACATGTCTGGGCAGAAGATCACAGGATTGAATGGGGCAAAGCGACAATCCTGGCAAGAGAAAAACATTATGTAAATAGGAAAATAAAAGAAGCAGCGTATGTGGACACAACACCAAATGTCATAAGTACACCAAGCCTGCATATTGAAGATGTCTGGTTACTTATGATTAAAAATAGCCTAAGCAAAAGACCAGCAACCACAATAGCAGAGGCAGAAACTGGTGACGCATAAAAAATCTGCGCAGACCATGACCCATCCGCATCTGCGCATACGATACGATATGATATTGACATGTATTGTCAAATGATAAATGTCACCCTGTAGCATAGAATAAAAATTTGTTAAATGAGTTTAGAAAAAAAATCAGAGCTGCCCTGATGACGGCAGTAGAAGAACTGCATTCATCGTCAACAATCGCTCGACATGAGTTGCACTAAGTTATTTTATTTGATAACTGGATTTTCTCATTAATTTGCTCCTTGTTTTTTTTAATTAGACCGATTAGTAATTGTAAATTTCTAAATGTTTTTGAAAGTTTGGAGATTTACAAAAACAAGTCGTGTTTGATGAACAGTGACAATGGGCCTATTCCACATTCGTCATTGTTTTCGTTAATGTGAAGTTAATGATGCGAAACAGTTGGTGCTTGTTTACGTGTAATTTTTAGGTTTCCTGTTAAGTGGTTGTTGTCAGTTTATTTAGTTTTATTATCGCCTTGATAATGACAGCATTGCTGTCGAAACGCGTTGGCATTTATCCAAGTGTTTGGTGTCCTGTGGGTGATAGTGATCTAGAGTTCTAATTTGAAGCCGCCTATACCGTAGCAACTGTTATTACCATTGCAGGAAACTCTTTTTTGCCTTCAGACGTATGATGACTAAAGTCGATAATTTCCTTTTTAATCTTGGCGTGTCTAAATAATCAAGGCATCAGATAAATGTATAAAGTAGTTAATATCTACATAATTCTTTTCTTTGACAGAAAGATTGGGTATTCTGATGCTTTATTGCAGATTTTTAGATAAAAATTCTATTGAAATTTTCAGGAGATTTCACAAAGACGAATCTACAGAAATTAATCTACAGCTGCTTGGAAATCAATACAACCCAGCAACAAAATTGTGTAACCACACCAGCTAGTAGGCTGGTTTAGATTGCCTACAATCAGACAACGATTAATTAGTCTTCCTTATTGATACTTACGAAATCCTTTCAAGCAATTTACAAGCAACTTTTCAGTTCTATACTGCTGAGACTTAGATGAAAATATAATTGAAAAATGACTTGCAACCTGCTTCATCCTTTGTCCCTAATTCTTTCAGGTATCGCAGCCGCACTCCATCGTAACAGATGCGCTAGAAAAAAGAAAGGATTCCAGATAACATCTTCTAATTAATCAAGAAATACCTCATTCGCAATCTGCAGACTTAACAAACGGATTATTTCAATAATTAGAGCAATTTTAACAACAAACTTAACGAAATGAAAACGCTTCCGCGATCGCCTGAAGTATGTCGAACATCTCGTTCGCAACGTCCAATTAGAACCGAGAATACTGGACGAAATCGCCGAGTAATCGCGAGTTATTAAAAATCGCAATTTATTAAGGTAATAATACTCCCCTCCGTCCGTGCGCGCGCCAACTACCCATATGCTGTTTCTTTTTAAAATAACGACACAATACATTCCGCGGGCTTTTAATAGTTTCCCGTTGAAAAGAGGATCGTCCGTATACAAGCGGAGCCGACGCGAAGAAGAAAGAATCGCCACGCAATTACGTTTAATAAGCGTAAGAACGATGGTCGTTGAGAATTCGACGATCGCTCCATTCTCTTTCATGCCGGTCCACGTTCACAGCCAATTTGGGTCGTTCCACCGTCGAATAATATTTTTATTATTTGTGCGCGAAAGCGAAGAAAAAATGAGGACACTTATTTCGAAATTAAATCGTTAGAATCAAAATATGAGTCGTACAGGTCGGTCGATTCCATCACCGCGGTGTAACGCAGGGCGCAAAAACCTCCTACGGCAGTCTCGAAAGATACCGGTGTCGAATATCTTTTATACATGGAGCATAAGCTGAGTGTGTGTGGATATGTTTTATTTAGGACGATGTGTGGTCTTATTTTTTGCTAATGTTATTGTATGCATTGAGAGCTGAATTGAAGGCGGCGCTTTTTTCTGTAGGTACCGCAGAAAGGATAACTGTAACTGGTTCTGGTTGCAATTTAAAACAGATTGTATTATGCATGTATACGAAATATTGTTTTTCGTCGTGCACGGTATACGAGGTGTCCTAGATTTGATGAAATTGCGATTTTTAAGAAATTATCGCGTGGAGATGGTTCATTATAAGACACCCTGTATATAGAAACTTGTTAAAAGTATTTTATTTTGTGTATATAGCTGAAAAATACATAATTCGTTGGTTGTATGTCAACACTACAAAATTCCAGAGGCGTCAAAGTATTCTCGCATGGAATAATACAGCTTTGAAAACAAAAATTTTAACCTAGGAAGTCTACAGGAACGAATTGCAAAAATGTGTTGCTTTCTAGTGATAAAATTGCGATAAAATTCTGCACTGTTCGTTGGTTTTTTTTTGAACGCTTTAATGTTGTTTTAGGTTGTTCTAGATTCGTTCTAAATTGCTCCAGAATTTAGTGAGATGATATTAAAATTTCCCAAAAAACCGTTTCTTTGGTCAGGCCCCCTTCTTCTTCTTCTTCTTCTTCGTCTTCTTCACCTTCATCACAAATTAGGTTGGATACCTTACTGACCAGGCACTTGAGCTAATTGCTCATTGTACCAACCCTATCAGATCTCTCACTTCCACTCGAACATTCCAGTATCTTCTATTAACCCCAGTATCTTTCCTAGGCTCAAGTAAGTCCTCTCAAACATATTCCTTCAGTTCCTCATATAAACAGACTACATGTAAACTCGTTTCCTCCTCAGCCCCCTTGTAGATGTAGATTTTTTATTGTTCCAGATTCTTCTAGTTGTTCCAAATGTTTAGGCCTCTATCGTCTTAAAGTTCCATTCTTGCGAAAAACAGCTAGGTTTGTTGCTGTCAGCCAACCTTCTGTGATCTAGCTTAGTGGTAGCTTGCTAATTCACGCGCCAAAACATGTTCAGATGGTGCTCATTATTAAAATCAACTAATTTAGGATATGCCCAAATTAACATTCTATTTTCATACTTTATTTGACTTTGTGCATCTTCAGGTGGATAAATTTCTCAACAGTTTCTGTGCAGAACCTAAGAATCTAACACTATTCCATTTCATTCTATGTCTTGTTGAATTGGTTACATAAAGTTTCCTCTTCGGTTTTCAACAAGATTGGCTCAGTAGATGTTATTTTCAACCACCCTGCATATACTTCTTTTATAGATTCCAATTTAAATTGATCAATTGCACATTTCCAGTTATAACGTTAGAAAATGCCCCATTATCTCCAAATTAGTTTTTCTTTAAACTGTTCTAGTTGTCCTGGCCATTGTTGAAAATGTTTAGATCTTTAGTTCATGAAAAATTTAGGAGGTTCAGCCCCTAGAGACAAACAAAACTGCTAAGAACTATAGCATCAACGCCTTGTTATGTTATATAACGTCGAAAAACGCCAAAAATATAAACTCAAATAGTAGACGATCATGGTGTATTCTTCGAATTACCCTGCTACAAAAGTACAATAAAGCAAGTCTAAGAACCTCATCAGCGAAGCTTAGGATGCAAGATCTGATTTCACAGTTCTTCTCTTAAGATCTTTACGTTTACAGCGCCCCACGGAATGCCCTATATCAAGACTGATGCCCTCTAGTTGCTAAAGGTTGCTAGCAGATCCAGATGTCCATCGAGACTTGCAATCTACGAATTGCACGAGGCGGGTAAGTATCTGCTGTCAGATCTGTGGCGTTCGGTAGTTTCAGGATGTACTGTTTCCGTCCTTTAACCACTAGAGGGCATGAGATTTGATACAGTACATTCTATGGGGCGTTGTGAACGTAGAGATCAAATGAGGAGTACTGCGAAATCAGATCTTGCATGCCAACCTTCGCTGATGAGGTTAAAACCAAAATCACGTGATCCGAAGCCAATGCGTGATTTTGTTTCATTGTATTCTCGCAGCAGGCTGATTCCAACAATAACGCCTAGTTATTATAGGTGTTTTTTGTGTTAGTTATGTTATATTAGTATAAATTGATACCTGCAGTTAAACCAAAGAATCTTCAAACAAAACATAATATTCTAAAATGTCCGTTTTCTTGTTACAGTATGCATCGGAACCAATGGTCGGATGTCCGTACCGTCAAACCGCCATCACCACTACAGGAACCTGAAGGAACGTTTTTCGAACTGCACATACGTCGACGGCAATCTAGAACTGACCTGGATGCAAAACGACACGTTTGACTTAAGTTTCCTGCAATACATCCGTGAAGTCACCGGCTACGTACTGATATCGCACGTCGATGTAAAAAAAGTGATCCTGCCACGATTGCAAATCATCCGCGGGAGGACATTGTTCAAGTTAACGGTTAGAGACGAACAGTTCGCCTTATTCGTGACGCATTCGCAGATGTTGACGTTAGAATTGCCCGCGTTGAGGGACATCCTAAACGGCAGTGTCGGAATGTTTAGTAACTATAATCTTTGCCATGTTAAAACGATACAATGGGACGAAATTATATCGCATCAGAACGGATCCTACGTTTACGAATATAATTTTACGTCGCCGGAACGCGAATGCCCGAAATGCCACGGTAGTTGTTCGAGGGGCTGTTGGGGTGACGGTGAACATAATTGCCAGAAGTTTTCGAAGAAGTACTGCAGCCCTCAATGCTACGGCGGTAGATGTTTCGGTACGAATCCTAGGGAGTGTTGCCATCTTTTTTGCGCGGGCGGTTGCACCGGTCCAACGCAAAGTGATTGTATAGCTTGTAAAAATTTTTATGACGATGGTGTTTGTACAGCTGATTGCCCGCCGATGCAGATTTACGACCCACTGACATATTCTTGGCAGCAAAATAAGAACGGGAAATTCGCCTATGGTGCAACTTGCGTTAAACATTGTCCTGAACATCTCCTGAAGGATAACGGAGCTTGCGTTAGAACTTGCCCTTCGGATAAAAAATCAGAAAACGGTGAATGTGTCAGGTGCGACGGGCCGTGCCCTAAAACATGTCCCGGTGATGTTATGGTCGATTCGGGTAACATAGAATCGTTTAGGGGATGTACCATCGTGGAAGGTTACCTCAACATCTTAGAAAGTACTTTTACTGGTTATCAAAAAATGCTGACGAATTTCAATTTCGGAGATCGCTGCACACCCATGCATCCGGATCGACTGGAGGTCTTCAGCTCATTGAAAGAAATCACGAGTTACCTCAACATCCAAGCGACGCACGAATCCTTTAAAAACTTATCGTATTTCCGCAATTTAGAAAAGATCGGCGGTAGGGAGTTGCACGATTACTTCACGTCTTTATACATAGTAAAGACGTCGTTGGAATCTTTAGAGTTGAGATCCCTCAAATTGATAAACTCGGGGAAGGTGGCGATCTTGGAGAACAAAAAATTGTGTTTCGCGGATAAGATTAATTGGAAGAAGATCTTCAAAAGTTCCGAATCCGAGTCGATGGTTTACGCTAATAGGGAGGATTGTGAAGCTGCGGGTTACGTTTGTCACGAGGAATGTACAGAAGATGGTTGTTGGGGATCCGGACCGGAGCAGTGTTTGTCGTGCAGGCACGTTAAGTTTGAAAATACGTGCTTACATAATTGCAGCGTACAACCAAGGTAAGTCTAAGCCTATTTTGTTTGACACAGTTTCAATAAGTGTAGCTTATACATTTTATTTCTTATTCCAGACTTTATCGCACCGAAAACAAAGAATGCAAACGATGTCACGAGGAATGTGCCTCCGCCTGTAACGGTCCAACAGCCAACAATTGCACCACATGCAAAAATTTCCGAGACGGCGATATCTGCGTGCCGAAATGCGCTACGGGAAAATACGGCGAAGATGGAGTGTGTAAACCGTGCCATGACACCTGCAACGGTGGCTGCGCCGGTCCTCTCAGCATCATAGGCGAGGGCGGTTGCAATTTCTGCTACAAAGCCATCATCAATCACACGGTGATGCAATGCATTCACGAGCACGACGATTGCCCGGATGGGTATTTCCTGGAACCGTCGAATCCGCTATCCGAGAATAGGAAGACCTCGATCGGGAATTGCCGGAAATGTCATCCGAGATGTAAGAAATGTACTGGTTACGGATTCCACGTCCCGATCTGCCAACAGTGTACGAATTATAGGAAAGGGGAAATATGCGAGGATGAATGCCCGAAAGATCATTACCCGAACAAGGAGACGCACGAATGTCTCCCGTGCGATATCGAGTGTAAAGGGTGTACCGGTCCCGGTTCGAATAATTGCATATCATGCGAGAACTTGAAAGTTTTCGAGGACGGCGATCCGGCTAACAACCAATCATTCACTTGCGTCTCGATGTGTCCCAATGAATACCCTCACCGGGTGTTCCCCCAAGATAGTTCCGAATCTTACTGCTCGGAAACATCCACGCAAGCTCTAGGAGCGTTAGGCGGGAGTAGAACCCCGATTATCCTAATCAGCGTACTAGCCGGGGTATCGACTGCGTTCCTCGCCGTCTTCGGAGTAGTATTCTATTGGTGTAGGAAAGTTAAAGCCAAAGAGAAGGCGCTCAAGATGACGATGGCACTGACGGGTTTCGAAGACAACGAACCTTTACAACCGAGCAACGTAGCTCCAAATCTGGCGAAATTACGAATCATCAAAGATGGCGAGATGAGAAAAGGCGGAATTTTAGGCTACGGCGCTTTTGGTACTGTCTATAAGGGGGTTTGGGTCCCCGAAGGGGAGAGCAATAAGATTCCTGTAGCCATCAAAGTTTTACGCGAGAATGCGGGGATAAACACGAGCAAAGAATTCTTAAGCGAAGCTTACATAATGGCCAGCGTTGAACATCCGAATTTACTCCAACTGTTAGGTGTTTGTATGACGACCCAGATGATGTTGATCACTCAATTGATGCCGCTGGGATGTTTGCTGGATTTCGTCCGAAAAAATCGCGACAAAATCGGATCTAAACCCCTCTTAACGTGGTGCGCTCAGATCGCTAGAGGCATGGCTTACTTAGAAGAGAAACGGCTGGTCCACCGAGATTTAGCGGCGCGTAACGTTCTGGTACAGACTCCGAGCTGCGTCAAGATTACCGATTTCGGTTTGGCGAAATTGTTAGACATCAACGAAGAAGAATATAAAGCTGCCGGTGGAAAGATGCCCATCAAATGGTTGGCCCTCGAGTGCATCCAGCATCGCATCTTCACGCATAAATCGGACGTTTGGGCTTTCGGAGTTACCGTTTGGGAATTGTTGACTTTCGGCGAACGACCTTACGATAACACCCCGGCTAGGGATGTTCCGGAATTGTTGGAATTAGGAGAGCGGCTGCCGCAGCCACAGATTTGCAGTATCGAGGTGTATATGATCCTGTTAAAGTGTTGGGTTTTGGATGCTGAGAGTCGACCTGGTTTTAAAGAGTTGGCGGACGATTTCGTGAAGATGTGTCGCGATCCTGGACGATACCTGGTTATCCCTGGCGACAGTTTTATGAAGCTGAGTTTTCCAAATTCGGTACGTCTTATTTTTTTACGTCAATTGATCTCCTAATCTCAATCTTACTTCCAGGGCGACTGCGATACGCTACGCAACATGCACCACTCCACAGATCACTCCCACAGCAATTCCGGTGGCGAGGATTTCCTCCAGCCAAAATCTAGGGCTCCCCTGCCATCCGGTCTCTCAATATCCGGCTCGCCTTCCACGCCAACGATGAAATTCTGCTCGTATGGCACTCATATGACGTCGGATGGAAGCTGCGCGCCTCAGAACCAACACAATTGGAACCAGGAGCGTCTGAGGTTCGCCCAAACGCACGGCCTCGATCCCAACTCCCTCTTGACGATGAATTCGGACGCTTCGAGCATCCGTTATTGCGGCGATTCCCTCAAGTACAAAAGTAACGGCGAGAACTGTGATCCCGGCTCGGACGAGTACGATTCGGGCCGATCGCAGGCTCAAGTCGGCAATCTCAAGCTGGAATTACCGCTGGATGAGGACGATTACCTAGTACCTTCACCCCAACAGAATCAGAACCCTTCGAATTACGTCGATCTGATAGGGGACGCTCGTAATTCTCACGCGGACGGTGCCGCACCGAACTCGAACATCTACAATAACCGATCGTTTTCCGAGTTCAGCAAGACGAACATTGACAATCCGGAATATTTAATGAACGGCGATACGCCCTGTCAGACCATCGGTATCCCGACGGTATCGGAGTTCGTGCAAGCCGCCGAAACGCATACGAATAATTGCGCGTCGAATCCGGCCCAGCTCTATCACCATCCTCAGAAAAGCGTCGAGGAGGAATCCGATCACGAATACTACAACGACTTCGATAGGTTACAGCGAGAATTGCAGCCGTTGCAGAAGAAGAACGAAACAGCCGTGTAGCGACGCCGCTGGTGCACGCGTAAGATGCGGCGCTTTAAGTTGTAATCTCAAATAGTTATCTGGGTGAATTCCTGGTGATGCACACTTAGAATTTCGGATATAATCTCGAATAACAGCGTCAGAATTTCGGCCAGGTTGACATAGCTGTGAACGCACAAAGGTATACGTGAATCTCGCACGATGCAAAATCTAGCGGAGTCATTAGTGTTCTTGACGCTAATTACTTGAAACTAACTTAGATAGGTAGGACGTGCATCGTATGGGATTCACAGGAAGTTCAATTTGTACAAAATGCAAACAATCCTATTAACAATCGATACAAAAGCAATTTTAGGTGATAGGGCTGTGTCAGGAAACAATACTTAATTAGATTTTAATTCAAAAATACACTATACACTGATATTTGTATATTTTAGTTAGCTACTATCATATATTATGAGTTAAAAGAAAGAGAGGAAACACTGTCTCAGACATTCGACAATAAGTTCCATTGAGTGCCATTAGAATTAAATAAAGGCATGTATTATCCGTAAAAAATTATATAAAAGAGACATTTGTACATATGTACTTTTTGTTCTTTTAATAAGAGATACGCTTGGGTAAGGTTTTATTATAGGAACCGCAACAAATTTATTGAAACAATGAAAATTGAAACGAATCAAATCCTAAATATTTTCTTGCCCAATTTCCCAACATCTGTGATATTAGGCTTAAGTATAAATATTTTATTATTTTTATATAATATTTGTAGTGTATATTTTCCTTTCCTTTTTGATAATCTTCACTATTTTCTCTTTTTTCCTCTGTTTTGCTCTTTTATATCAAATAAAAATTGTTAGCAGCACTCACCGTGCCATTTTTTGTACATAGATAATAAATATTGATATATGAAATTTTAGAATTGAATTTCTAAAGAATTTGTAAATTTATAACATTTTAATAAAAATGTATAACGAAAACGATGTTTTAATTTAACGTGGAACCCTTGTATTGATTTTCTTATTTGGCGGCTCAAAATTGATAAAAAAATTGAAATTGCCTAGCGCTGCCTAGTGCACTTACTAGTCAACTAATAAAAATGGTCTTTCGTAGCTACATTAAAGAAATCTGTAGTATTCAAATGCAAGCTTGACAATTAAGGTACTACTAATCATTAATAGAGGCCGTCATCTGCGAACATTTTACATGCAACGCCATCTTACGACTGATATTTGAAGTAAGCGTTACAATTTTCTTCTTAAATTAAACTAACCCACGAAAATAAGCAAAAATAAGCTTCATTCATTTCAATACAGGCGGAGGTAAACAATATTCAATAAAATGTACATTTTATCAAATTTTTTATTACTTCCACTGATACATAATATAAAAAGCATCCTATATACAATTGAAACTATATTAAATTAGAATGTAAATAATCATTCTCCAGCTCAAGATGTGTATTTAAAAATTCCTCAACAGAATCAGTATTCCATTTTTCGATAGCAACAGTTTCTTTCAAAAATCCATCCTTATCATACAATTTAATAATCGGATCTAATCCTCGAATATATTTAATTTGCAAATTCGGAAATTTACTCGGCCTGTCGCTCTTGATAAACGCTTGAATTTGCGGATAAACGCCAAATTTACAAGTGCATACCTCTAAGACAGCTTTAGCATATTTCTTTTCGGAAGTAGAGGTCTCGTCTGGATGGCAACATTCTTGACAATGTTCTCTATGAATAGACACAATATAGCTTTTATTAAAGTTAATTTATTGTACTTACGCGAGAAAATCTAAATTAAATTTGGACAATTGATCACAGGATGAACATAACAAGTTTGCTTTATTATAACCTAAAACCCAACAGTCTTCGGTGGTAAATTCTGAAAGGACTACCTGAAAAGTTAGCTTGGTTATTGGAGAAATCTACGTGGAAAATAATTTAAATTACTGTTAAATTATAGCAGAATAGTATAATTATATATTTCTTCATATTTATATCGAATTACGAATTAAATGACAACCAATAATAACAATCCACATTTTTTGACAAACGCATGCGCTGTGTGTAAAACCTGAAATTATGTAGAAAGTTTAGAATTTACAAGCAGGCAACCTAAAAATATTTAAAACCCTAAGAAAAAAGAAGGAATACTTCTGACTTTTTAATATATTATTTTATAAACTTATCTCATATACATTTCGTATTATACAAACGCTCATTCCATCTTAATTCTATATAATAACTCTGTAACGTACAAATTAGCTTATAATTAATTACAAAAGTAGGTTATGTTTAATGTTCTTTCGATGCCATATGTCGCATTAGATTATTTATGAATTTATCTATTTTCCTAACATCCTGCGATATTTCCGTTTTGAACTGTAAACACTGAGGAAGAAGAACATCACAGTAAAGAGATCGACCGCGTATTCTTTAAAAAAAAAATACAACTCACCACAACATCATTGGTCATTTTCAAAAATAAAGAATTCTTTGAATGGACGTATTTCATTGTATATCGTACTTTTGCAGGTTCATGCAGGTACAATCGTTCTGCTGCTTTTTCAAATTCTTCCCACGATTTTAAATAAGTCATTTCGATGATTTAATTTCTTACACCCAAATGATTTATTACCATATTGCTAATTGACTAGGAACATTAGGATTCTTGACAGTTGGCAGATTTAGTCGATAAAGTAGAAGACTGATTCTTTCTTGCGAACATTTGTTTGTTTCAACTGTCTCCATACTGTCTGAAACCAATATAACATAACCTACAACTTGGTATTTGTCAAATTCTACGACCGAGAACTGTGGATGAAAGTGAGTCCGATTTTTGTAAAATAATTTAATTCTATTAATTCAGTGTTAATCCTATTATCGTGTTGCCTTTTATTCCTTTGTAAGACAACTCGACATGGTTGTTTTTACTTGCAATCATTGCGGTGAAAGCTTGCAAAAACCACGTGTTGAAAAGCATTACAACGTGGTCTGCCGAATGCAGAAATTTTTAACATGCGTGGATTGCTTCAAGGATTTCAGGTTGGTTCATTTTTAATCTATCTTTCTCCTGTAGTGTGCAATATTAATTAAAATTAAATATAGTTAATTGTAACCGAAGGGGAGATGAATATAACATCCATACGAAATGTGTGTCTGAAGAGAAACGATATAGCGGGAAGGATTTCGTGGAGAAAACGAAAAAAGGTGAAGTTAAACAGGAATCCTGGATGGAAATGATTAAATCTATAATAATGCATGAATCGAATTTGAAGCCACAGCATAAGAATTTATTAGAAACGATATCGAGTTATAATAATGTACCAAGAAAACGAGTTAAATTTATTGTAAGTATGAATAATCTAATATGTATAAGATTCATAAGACATATTGATATTTCAGAATTTCATAAAAAGTTCGACTGGAGGTAGAACTAACATTCAAGATATTGAAGCTGTATGGGATATTATTGAAAAACATAAAAGTCAGAATGTTGTGACACAAGATAATCAGAATGGTGGCGATAAGTCAGTAATTGAAGATGAGAATCAATCGAATGATGTTAACGAAGCTTCAACGAAGAAGAAAAAGAAGAAATGCGACATCTCTGTTGGTGAAAATGCTAACAACGACAATATAAATTCTGAAGATATTGCAAGTGTTAACGGAATATCTAAAAAGAAGAAGAAGAAGCAGGATGAATCTGTTGCAGAGAATGGTAAGACAAATGATGAAGTAGATTCTGGTGAAAATAGTGTGGTAGATGGGGAAATCTCTTCGGAAAAGAAGAAAAGGAAGCTAGATGTATCTTCTGTTGAAAATAATACTAACAATAGTGAAAATAGTGGAAAAAAGAAGAAAAAATCAGAGAAGACTGACTTAAACAATCTTGCCAAACCTAGACTGGAAACTGAAGTACCATGTATTGAAAATGGTGCAAAACAGTCGAAGAAAAAAAGAAAACATAAAATGGAGAAGGAAGTAGTTGAAAATAGTACCGAAGTTGTCAATGAAATAGCTGGAAAGAAAGAGAAGCCACTTAACACAGAAGAAACTGATAAAGTAGCTAACGGGGATCAAAATTCAACTAATGAAATATTGTTTTCTTTCGAGAACCAAATTAATGAAATTCTATTGAAGAAACAGGCTATTAAAAAAGAGAAATTATATAAAAAGATATTGAATAGATACTTAAAAATTACCGGGGAAACAATTTCAGATGACAAAATTCAGAAGAAAATTGACAAACGGCTTAAAAAATGTGATAACATATGTGTAGAAGGTAATTTTGTAAAAATAATTTCTTAATAAATGACTACGATGTTATAAATTTGTTTTTTTTT
>SMLS01061419.1:0-15145 GCA_004785975.1 Popillia japonica
TTTTTTTTTAACAATTTGGTTGTGAAAATGGTTCGACGGCCTAATACAAGTGGATTATCAAATTCGCCACCAAGAAAACGTGCTAACACTTTAGGTAATATATATAATTATTCATAAATATGTATATTTATATTTAATAATAATAATAGTTGTTGGAATTATCACAAAGAAGGTTACAATGTATATGCAGTGGACGAAATGGCAAAAGAAAGTAATAAAATTGTACTCAGATTACCACCTTCCCATTGTGAATTGAATCTTATTGAATCAGTTTGGGCACAAATAAAAATGAAGTACTTAGCTGCAAAAAAATAACAGCTTCAAATTAGCTAAAGTGAAGGACCTTTTGTTAACCGCTATTACAAATGCAGCTTCAGAAACGTGGGCAATATGTATAGAACACGTGATTAAAAATAAAGGCAAAATATGCAAGTTAGACGCATATTTGCATTTATCTTTTATAAATGTGTTTTGTATATTTAAATTAAATTAAACATGGAAGTGTAAATAAGTACATAGGTACTTAATTTCATTGTAATTCATTATTTTAAAAAAACCGCCAAATTAGCTGTCAGGTTAATTTGCCTAATATGTTGTGGTTTTTACAATTTACTCCCCTTAATAAATATACAGGGTGAGTTTCTTCCGATGTTTAGCATGGTAATCTCGGAAACTACAACAGATACAGATTCGGTTAAATGGGTAAAGAATTGCAGTTTTACTAGCTCTATTTAATTGGCATTTTGTTTTTTGGAAAAAGTGCATGGCTTACCAGATATTTCGCGGAAATAATTTTGCTGTTATTTCGTTCGGTGCCTGTGGTTCTGTTATTATTCAGTTCAGAAGAAATGTGTAAAGGAAAAAGTTGTAGAAAATTTTATGTTGAATAATACAGTTTAACCGATTTCTTTATATTAACTATATTTTTTGAGTTATGACAGAAATTTGGATTTTTTTAAATACAAATCATAGTAGGCCATGACTTTATAAAAAAGGTCTTTTCTCGAGGATTCTAATAATGTTATATATATATAATGATATAGTTATTTTTAAAAATAAATAAGTTATGGTCATTTTTCATTTTAATTGACGAACTGTCACAATTAGTAAGCTATGGAAGTATTTGATAGACGCAAATGTCAATTAATGAGAGGATGAGAGGTATAAATCGTTTTGTGTCTAATTAATGTTGCTTGGGGTTTCGTAAATTAATGAATTTATTTATTTATTTATGAATTTTTCTAACCAAGAAAAGCGTGATATGATTGAGTATTACATTTTGTGCCGTAAAAATGTCGTACAAGCTGCACCACAGTATTTCGAACGGTATTTTGATCGTAGGCTTCTCTACCTAGAGTATGGTTCATTTCGTAATGCAAATAGGATTAGAAGAGATATTACAGAAGAGGCAGAGGTAAACGTATTGGCAGGTGTAATGCAAAATCCATCGATTTCAACCCGAGATATTGCAATGGCAGCGGGCAAGTCACAACGTACTGTTGTACGAGTACTAGAAAGTTATCGTTTTCATGCCTATCAATTACCTGTTGCACGAACACTACACCCTGATGATTACAATAGGAGGCTTGAATTTTCTACTTGGTTTATTAACATGTGTGAAATTGACCCACCGTTTAGACTTAAAATCTTGTGGACGGATGAAACACGATTTACTAACTGCGGCATGTTTAATAGACATAATGAACATTTATGGATGCAAAAAAATCCGCATCATGTTGAACAGAGGAGACCTCAAGTTAAGTTTAGATTTAATGTTTGGTGCGGCGTCATTGGCTCGATAATTCTTGGCCCATACATATTTCGTGGTACTCTAACTGGAGATCGTTATCTTCACTTTCTGCAAAATGATTTCGATGATATGTTAGATGAATTACCATTACAGACACGTGGTATGCTCGAATGGTTTCAACATGATGGAGCACCACCACATAATCAACGATCGGTACGAAATCATTTAAACGAAATATTCCCGAACTCATGCACGGAGAAAAATTTATAGTATTTATAAGTATAAATATACTGCATTTTAGTATAATTTATTGCTATATATAGGACAGCAACATAGCATACTAAATTTAACAATAAATTTATTCCTGGAAATTAAGTACCTATTATACTTCAATTTACTATATTTTATAGTAACTTTAAGTAAATTGCTTGTACTACAATTAGCAATAATTTGTACTAACAGATTTACAAAACCTTTTCACATATACAAAGACCGCGTCATACTGCATCTCATTCTTTTTACGTACGAGCGCCTTAAACCTTCTCTCTTTCATTTCATTAGTGTTCCAACGCGCATAAATTGAAACTGCCTTTATTTAAAAACCAATATAAATACTTTAAAAAACCAATGAACTAGTTTTGCTAGATGTTATAAATTATTTTTATTTAAAAATTTCATCAAATGTAGCAAACCTTTTGTTTTAATCTTAAAACATTTTGTTTTAAGATTTTAGGAACAAAATTGTTGTTGGCCATTAAACACAGTGTTCGTAATTTTAATACAATTTATACTATTCATAAGTATAAATTTCTAAATAAAATGTTTTGCTGTCACATTTTTCTCAGTGTGGATAGGAAGAAACGCGCCTGTTCAATGGCCACCTCGATCTCCCGATCTGTCTGTTTTAGATTTTTATTTATGGGGCATGGTAAAAGGCAGGGTATATCAAAAGTCGTATAACACTGTAGATGACCTTAGAGAAGCTGTACTAGAAGCTTTTGCTAATATTGATGGACGTTCCGTTAGAAGAACAACAAAATCGGCTTTAAGAAGATGTAACTTGTGCATTAATCATAATGGTGGTCATTTTGAACATCTTTAGTCTTCAATACTTTAAATATGTTCTTTTGTATAGTTTAATAGATTTTTTATATCATAATTTCCTTTACTTATTGTCATTTATGGTTTGACATTCTATATTTATTACTTTCCCATAAAACTTAATGGAGTAAAGACTTAAACACAAAAATAATTATGTTTGTAATTTCGAAATAAAAATGAAAATTGTGATAACCAATTTCAAGTTTTTTAATTAACGTGAAGTGCATCTAGCAAATATTTCCATAGCTTACTAACTGTGACAGTTCGTCAATTTAAATGAAAAATGGAAATAATTTATTTATTTATAAAAATAACTATATCAAGTAGCACATCATTAGAATCTTTGAGAAAAAACCTTTTTTATAAAGGCATGGCCTACTATCGTTTGCATTAGAAAAAACCTAAGTTTGTGTCATAACTCAAAACTAAACTAACTAAAAGAAAGAAATAGGTTAAACTGTATTATTAAATATTTAATTTCCTACAACTTTTTCCTTTACACATTTCTTCTGAAGTGAATAATAACAGAACCACAGGGACCAAACAAAATAACAAAAAAATCATTTCCGCGAAATATCTAGTAAGCCAAGCACTTTTTCCAAAAAACAAGAAGCTAATTAAATAGAGCTAGGAAAACTGCAATTCTTTCCCCATTTAACCGAATCTGTATCTGTTGTAGTTTCCAAGATCCCCATGCTAAACATCGGAAAAAAACTCACCCTGTATACAGTGGTACGCAAAAGTATGGAAACTTTTAAATATCTCAAGCCGTTTTAAAGATATTTTTACGAAATTGGCCACTTGCATATTGTCCATTATTCTGCACAAGATGAAGATATCAGATTTATAATACAATTTCCGATTAAACCGGAAGTTGCTTACAAATTTTAAATGGAATACCTTGTATATTATTTTATAAACGGATAGGCCATTTAATTACAAATTCAAAAATGTATAGTTGTTTGCATTTGTTATGATTATCTCTCAAGATATTACGTATAAAAGGAACTAGAGTATGTTTATAAAAAAAAGCTTCAGACCGCAAAAGTAACAAGTAAGGAAGTATTACAAAATTAATAATAAATTATTATGGAATCCGGCAATTACGTTGGAAATCATATTTGGCGTGAGTGCTTGCACTTCTTCCATAATTCTTAACCTTAAATTATTTAAATTGTCAAGTGGTTGTAAATAAACCTTAGACTTTAGATATCCCCACAAGAGAAAGTCTAATGGAGAAAGATCAGGTGATCTAGCAGGCCATTCAACAGTACCTCTTCGGCCAATCCGCTTGTTGGGGAATACACGGTCTAATATATTCCGTACATTCCGCGCAAAATGGGATGGGGCTCCGTCTTGTTAGCACCAGGCGGCCTCTGATAATTGCCCTTCTTCCATTAATGCAGGAATAATTTGTTCTTCTGGAAGTTCAAAATAATTTTCACTGGTTAGAGTACCTTCCAAAAAACATAGACCGATAATTCTATTTTGATAAATATCAGCCCAGACTCTCAGTTTTTCGGAATATTGAGTCTGAGCTTCTTGCATCCAATATGAGTTAGTTTGCGACCAATAACGGCAATTGTGCCGATGAACCGTACCATTCAAACAAAAGGTAGCCTCGTCAGAAAACACAATATTAGTTGCAAAATTGGGATCACGATTACACAAATTCATCATGATTTCACAAAACTGCAATCTTCGATCAAAATCATCTTCAGACAGCTCTTGTACAAGACAAATCTTATATGGATGATACTTTTCACGATATTTTCCTACCGACCGTCTACTGATATTGTGAATACGTGCAAGTTCTGTTGTTGATGTTTTCGGGACTTCTTCTAATGAGACTGCGATATCTTGGAATTTATTTTCATTTGTTGCTACTTTTGGCCGTCCTACTTTAGGTACCTACATTATCAACGGTAGCGCTCTGACGGAACCGTTGTAGCGTCTTGTAAAGTAAAGAACACGTTATTGGTTGTCGATTTGGATGTATACTGTTACGTTTTACAATACCATTGAATAAATTACATACATACTTCGTCGTAGGATCACTGCCTATCACCAAAACCAATCATCATCAAACCTTCAATGCGTTCGCTTTCATTTAATTGCACCATTTTGAGCACAAACTACTGCAAACACTACACTTTCTCGTTTGACAGCTACAATTGTTGTTTATCAGAGTTCTACTTTTGATTTCTTTGGCTACTAAGATCTCAATTACAAGTCCTAACAACGGGTTCTAATCTTTTATTGTACGTAATATTTTTATAGAAAATCATAATAAATACACACAAACATACATTTTTGAATTTGTAATTAAATCGCCTATTCGGTTTTAACACAATATACAAGGTGTTCAATTTAAAATTTGAAAGTTGAATGCAACTTCCGGTTTCACCGGAAGTTGTATTATAATTCTGATATCTTCATTTTATGCAGAATAATGGATAATATGCAAATGCCCAATTTCGTAGAAATATCTTCAAAACTGATTGAGATATTTAAGTGTTTCCATACTTTTGCCCACCACTGTATATGTAGTTGCAACCTAATTTCTAAATTAAAATTAATGTCAACTGACATTTACACCTACAACACACTCCAACCTTAGTGCTGAGCAATTATATTCAGGTGTATTGGTGCATTTCACCAAATTACTCTCAACAGCAATACAATGTCTAACGCTATTAAACGCACAGATGCGTCCTACCATTTACAGAACTTAATGCGAAATCAAAACCTGTGCGAACAATCGAATTATCGCGCCTAGGCATTTATCGAACATTTAACGACGTAGGAAATGACATACCTATATGTAAGAACATTTAACACACAGCTCCATAGCTTTATAGACGTACGCGAGAATGTCAAGCGGTTCGTTCTCAACACATTATTACCGTCCCGTCGCTTCCTTACGCTTTCTATTAGCGACTACTCACTCAGTTCGTTCGTCCTCCGCCATAGATGTGGGAATTCGTCTCAAACGTAATGCAGTCCCTTTCATCTGAATGGAGTGCGGTACGAGCATCACTTTACTACGTCGGAAATGTTAGGCTGCTCCCGGTTCCTCCGCCATTTACATGTCCCACTTTCCGACACGAATGACGCACATACATCGCATAAAAAAATGTTGATGGCGATGATGTGAAGATAACGAGCAATTTTCTACGGATCGTTTACGGTCGTAGGTTTCGCATTTTGGTCATTTGTTCTCTTTAAGAAGATTTGTAGTTTTTATTTTGATACACGTAGGAGGCTAAAGAAAAAATTACATAACACAAAGGCGCAGATATAGGTATTAGGAAATAAGCATTACTAAACCTGTCAAATTTATTTATCTGCTGTTGTGTATATGCATTTCAATGGACCAATTTCCGTAAGGAAAACCTGGGCAAGTATCATACTTCTAGGGGATCTCTAACAGCTGCTCCGAGCTGCATTGCTTATCTAAACTATTCACTTTTGCTGTTCAAATTCAGTTTTTAAATATGTTTTTAGTATGCATGCATCATAAACCAATCAAAACACACCCATAAGCGTACATAATCGGGCTTTTATCGCACGCCGTGCGTATAAAGGATGCTTAGTAACAGCCAATCCCAAGCGTTTAATAGTACAGTGAAATGTCGGGAAATGTCAAATGACGTATATGTAGGTACATGTCACTTGATAATATGCATTGGAATTATTGATTATTGATTTGAATTATTATTTGGACTTTGCAGGTATTAAACTTAATTCAGATTCAGCAGCTAATTTTTGAATTTCTGTCGACATTATTAATACAACAATGATGTTTAATAATTAAGTAAAATGTCAAATGACATAATATAGAGACACATATCACTCGATAAAATGTATTGAAATTATTGATTTGATTTCTTCTAGTTAAAATTATTGTTGCATTTATACTAAAAAATATCGTATGACACAGTGCATAATTAGCTTTTAAAGCACTCGTATCGTTAAAGCCACTCCGCTTCGCGTCGTGGCTTTAAACTCGTTACTCGTACTTTAAAAGTCTGATTATGCACTAGTGTCATAATATAAAGGGTTTTCAATAAGAAACGAAACCCACGTGATCTCTGACGTAAGATGACGTAAATAATAAGTTGGTAAAACTAAAAGTATCCCTAAGCTATCTAACCGGTCTAACTTGAGTTGCTAGTTACAAAAAAAATTGTACGTACCACGTGTGCGAACACAATTTCCAACATTGGCGCTAATAAGCACTCGCTGCCCTCCGCTTGCTCGTGCTTTAAATTCGCACTCATGCTGGAAATTTTGTTTTCTCGCCACTAGGTAGGTATGGGTAGGTAAATATGTAACTACAACAATTATTTCATTTATTGTGTTTCTAAATAAATTACTTATCAAATGACACTAAATTCAAGATGGCTGTCTCGACAAACACCAGCCAACACACCAAAACGTGGATAATTATTTATCCATTAATCCTACCAAATGTTAAACCATTTTTACATAACATTTGGTGCAATACTTTATACGTCGTATATACATACAATTTTTATCAAAACCGGTAAGTGTAGAAGAACATTACAAGATGTAAGTTGTATTTCGTGCCCGCTCCTTTTTGCCTTTAAGAACTATTTAATCTAACAGAACTCAACTAAACGTAGCCATGTATTGCAAGAAATCAAATGGACTCGAAACCGAAACAATTTTCGTTGTGACCGATAAAAGCCTGCCTTAGCGCGTTCACGAGAAACTCGTAAAGCGCTCACTGTATTCCATTATTTTCGGTAAAGGCTGCGAACTTACCATTTCGAGTGTTTATACGAGTGGCAGATTCCGTAAATCAAAACTGCACATAAAAAAGACGAATGGAGAAAAAGGACTTGCTGTGTAGCACAGCCGTGCACTCATCAAATTTCACTTTCGCTTTTTTTACTGCCAGCACGATTTTATCTAGGCGAAACATGCAATGATGCGATTTGCAGATTCTTATTTTACCAATTTATACTTTTCGTAATCGTTACTTATTTTCGCCAAATCTTTCTAAAAATACTATTTCACGTGGCCTTCATTTGATACCGAAACCCACGTGACTTCTTTTAGATATGCAACCCATTTAACACTATGGTAATACTTATTTTTAAAAATAAAATTCCTCCAGAACTTTTTATTTAAATATATTGATAATTAAAATTTTACAGGTTAGGTTTAAATTGTAAACAATCACAACTAATTGTAAGTAACGGAAAAATAGCTATAATAAATGTTGAAAGTGGTTTCAGTTGTTATCTAAACAGATATTTACTCTGCGTTTTAAATTTTCAAAGTTAGGTCGGTTAGATAGCTTAGGGATATTTCTTGTTTTACCAACATATTATTTGCGCTATCTTAGGTCAGAGATCGCGTGGGTTTCGATTCTAAATGCAAGCTCTGTCTTAAATGTCTATAAAATTTCAGGTATAACTTTTTCTTTATGGATGCTTAAAGCAGATTTACAAAAATAGTAAGTCGTTGTAAGTTACGTTTTCTTGCACGAGAGTGTTAAAGTCGATCTTTTTAAAGCAGAATTCAATAGAAACACTGACGAGAAATTTAATGGAAATGGTAAAAGATCATCCAGATGCGTGCGTGCTCTTTCTAGAGTTGTTGGCGTCTCCAAAACCACCGTTGATAAAATCTTGAAGGAAGATCTTCTTTATCGGTTTCATAAAGAAAGAGTGCAGTATTTATTCAAGGAAGATTACGAGAAACATAATATCTTCTGCAACTAGTTATTCGAACAATACAGAGAAAATGCGAGATTTGTAAATAACACTCTGTGAACGATGAAGCGACCTTCACAAAAAGTGGCATCTTCAACTCTTACAACCAACATATTTGGGCACATCGAAGTTGATGGCAACTCAATCCCTAAAGCTCGTATGTTCGTCAGGTTCTCGCTTTTATTCATCTAAAAAAATGCCTTATTAAATTATTACAATGGAAATTTTATGACGTGTTTGCAATATTCTAGGTATCGTATCCAAATATGTATGTATGTATGCTTATACATATTATTAATAGATCCATTTAAAATGAAAATTATGAATCATAAATATTACGAAAATATAGCAGCCCTTTTAAAATTAGGTATTTTTGCAAAACGTGGTATGAATAACATAAGACTGTTGAATATAGCGTGTCAAAAAATGTACAAATTAAACATTTCATACCTATAATTTTCTATAAAATGTTCTAACATAAATCTATAATACAAACGTAAATAAAACACTTAAAACGGCTTATTTTTCTACAATTCAGCAAATTTGAAAAGACTTGAAATAGTTTTAAATTTAACCCTCCACGATCACTTTTAAAACTTCGAAAATTGAAATGGATCGGCCTTTGCCTTTTGCTGCGGATCAAATAATTCTATAACGAAACTCAGTATAGTAGTTCCCCAATGAGCATTCGCTTGTTTTTTTGCCTCTTAGATCAGAGAAACTTTTAAGTTATGAAGTTAGCCGAGTAGATGGTAAGTTTTACTTTGAGTACGACGCAGGAAACCCTCTCCTATAGTTTACTCGCCTAGAAAAGTTTTATTTGAATGAAATGCTTTCATAAAGTTAGTTAAGTTCTTCAGAAATGGAATAATATTCCCAAGAAGGTTATAAAAGTCGCTAGGTATCTGGTTTTTTCGCAGATGTGTTCTGAGATAAAAGAACATCATTCGCAATGTTATTGCAATATTATTATTCTTTCCCTTTGTTTTTCTCAAGTAGTAAATATTTATAAATAAAGAACGTTTTATTTTGTGATCGGTTAGCAACGAATTTGGGTGCTTTTATTAATTTGAACGTAAAATGATTGTTGTAAAAATAAACAAGACAAGTTCAAAAATATTGACACATTCAAAAACATATTGATATCTTAATTAAAACAATTAATTATTATTTAATAAACTTCGCTAGCTCCCTATCATATATATTGATATCTTCTTCACTTACTATGTAACTCAGCAAGAGTTGCATCATTCAGATAGGTAACTAAGTTATCTAAAGCAGCCGAGCCCAAAAGTTATCCCATGAAGCAATATTGTTCTGGAATGCAGAATTGCATTGCTTCTTTCACAAATTCGTTTACTACAAGAACTGTGTCATTACAGAAATCATAACATCTTTGTTTCCGAATAAAAAAAATACTTAATTACAATACTCCGGGTTTTAATTCGGAGGAGTAATTTAAAATTTCACCGCCAAAAGGTAGAGTCGTGATTGGCTGTTCGTAAACCATAATTACTTACGAAAAATATAAACCTAATACACCGCCATATTTTAATGACAGCAGATTTAATTAAACGTATAGGCTTTGAAGTAAGCGTTATAGTTAGTAATTCCGAATATTTCTCAACAGTTTTAAAGAAATATCTAAGAGCCACGCTTTGTTGGTTAGACTACCCATAATGCGTTTCAATTTGCTGTCAAGTAGTGTATTAGTTTGTCAGTTTGTCTGTTGACTATTCCTATGCATATGTATAATTCGTTTCACCATATTAGGTGACCTTGGGACGCTTCAATCTTTGTGTTTTAATAAAATTAGAAACAAAGTGTAGAACCAGCACCCTTCAATCTTTGTTGCTCGCATTGTATATGAGTTAATGAATCTATGCTTGATTATTGTTCACAATATTTTTTAAATTTCCCTTCAAAACCCAACAACAACAATTTTCTGGAGTAATTGGAACTTTTCAGTTTACTCCTTCGAAGTAATCAGCATATACATAGCTAACCACTAACATAACCTACAGATTACGATTTTAATTTTAGTTTTTTATTCCTATTTTAGCGTTATTGCTTTCCTAATCCTAAGTCATCATCGTTTTTTTATACTCTAAATTCACAGATTTTGGAATCCATTTATATGAATTTGACAATTTATTAGTTACAACGAAATTAAATCGCTCACTTGACACCGCTGAAGTCTACACAGCATTCGTAACTGTAACGGCATTTAGTTGCTAAGTAAGCAAAGTTCAAGTCTGGAAGAAAATTTAAAAAAGGTGCTACTCTTGGGCTTACTCGGTAATCGGAGTCTATTACACACAATGCGCTTCAGTATGCTGCCACGGCTCTCTATGAACAACTATCCACCCATCTTTGATATTTCATTAGTAAGTATGTAGGCATCTACAAGAATTCCTATGTGTTACCTATTACTTGTGATTACTTGTAAATCTGTATTGCATTTCGCTTATCATGTTCATTTTTTATATTCATACGTATGCACAATAGACATAACCATAGTAGCACAGATAGGCTTTTCTAAAATTATTCTAAATTTATGTTTATTTTTTCCTGTTAAATTAGAATATAAGACTGACTAATTGTATATCACTATAACATAACCATAATGTGACAGATCGAGATACAGAGATTCATGATAGATTCACCTAACTTGACAGTTCTTTCATATTTGTACCTCAGCGATTCCGCTTATTGCACAGTTCAATGCTTTCCAGCCTAAATACAACAGTATTAACTTATCTTGAACTACAACTCTGCTTATATCATATGGCATTGGAGATTAATCAATTTCGTTACCTAACCTAGAGCAAGATTATACAAATTCCACAAATACAAAATTACATCTGTCAAATTGACAGGTTTGGTTTATTACCACCACTTTAAAATAAAAAAAGCGATGTCGTTTATAATTAGGGACAATATGAAATTTAAACCACGTTTAACTATTGTCTTTAATTATTACTTGCTGAGTAACAAATAGCAAGCTTTTTACAAAACTTAATAACCTACAACACCGCAAGATATGTAATCTGCTTGTATGTACAAGTGATGCATTTAAACTTGTCGAAGCTGAAAGTTTCATATTTCCACCATGCAAAACTTGCCGTCTGCAAAGTCAACAAGTCGAAGATCTAAGATAAGGAAAGATCGCTATCCCTAACTCTATGTTCGAGCCGTCGCCGTCGCCTGTAGGATGAAATAGAATCTCAAACTTCGCAAGTGGGTTCCTTCGTAATGGATGTTTTTGTTCCCGTAACAAAACAGTTCGAACTATCAGCTTCTATACGTATAGAATTCGGTTATAGACCAAAATGGAAAAAAATATAATCAGAGATTAATAAAATCCCCTAAACGTCAACCGTAAGTTAAAGAAAATTTTATTACAATGTTGTCGATTACTTTGACTAATAAAGATTTTATAACGGCTCGTAACTCATAAGACAACAGCTTCACAGTGAAATTAGCTAAGAACATTGTCGTAATTTTTAAGCAAACGGATGCAATTAAAGCCACTTTTATCGTCATAATAGTATCATTCCATTAAGGGCAGCACAACGCTTTTGCTCATAAAAAAATCTACAAATTCCATTTTGTCATCACGTCATGCGTATTACTGACCGCCTTCATTCTCTTCCCTGTATCCACCTTTTTTGCCCTCGTTTTACGTAATTATCCGCGTTTTACATTTTATTTTCATTTTACGTTCGTCTTGAGTGCTCTCGGTCGTCATCAGAATAAAGGAAAGGCAAGACGCAAAAAAATTCTTTTCCTTTGAAAGAAGGGGGAGACTACAGACGAGAGAGGGTGGTACCAAGAATAACCCATCTCGTGGGAAATCATCTCCGACTTGATTGATTCAACTCGCACGAAATGGGAGGCACATAATACCGGTAATGTCGTCGAAAAGCGGACCTAAATTTTTAATGTCCTTTAATGTAAGCTAAATCAGTAAATTAAGAACCGGACCAGCAAAGAATACTGCATTTATACATACATACATCTTTTTATTATGAATAATCAATCAGAATCAAGCTGTAAGATCATATAAATTAAGGTCATAGTCATAGTTTTCACACCACTTAAAAATAATTGGTAGCATTTAAAACCTGAAACTTTCTTGCAGAAAATTGAAGTGTAATAAATTTGTTGATATCACTTCTCGTTAAAGCCCAATAGGAACATTTTTCGTGATATTTTACCTTTTCCTATAATTTAAATCCAGATTTATGTTTATTGATACACTTACAGCGCCATCTATTAATCGATAGCTAATATATAAATGAAAGTATTTATGTAGGTACAGATATCTTTCTGATAATATATCCAATCTAGAAAATATTAATCATATTGTGAGTCATTTACTTTATCAATCTACAATTATTGATAACAGAATCCAATTCCTCATGCATCCATTAATATTACTCATACATTTCAGTTGTGTTTAAAATTTCCAAGAGTACTAACTTCATACCTTTCTGCCGCGACGACCTGTCAAATTTGACAGATCCAGCAGGTGATTTCAGAGATTGGGTTATTTTGTCGTCACAGTAATTGTGACTGTTTATTTCTTTTGATTGCAGTGCCTCCAGAAACAATTGGAGGATAAGTGGTGCAAAACGGGTAACGAAATGTCAGCCTCGGCCATGGAAAGTATCCTTTTTTTCTCTATAATAAAAAATTTGGATAATATTGTGTCAAGGATTTTCAGATGAGTCATGTTTATAATTACTAATTAATGAATGCGTAAAGTATATATTTCTTAATGCAATACAGAGCATCTTTTCAATCTTAAATTCGCAGCTAAGGAATTGCAAAGGAATTCCAAGAGATGCGAGAAGGAGGAGAAGCAAGAAAAAGCAAAGACGAAGCAGGCAATACAGAAAGGAAATTTGGAAGTTGCAAGGATACACGCTGAAAATGCTATACGGCAGAAAAATCAAGCTATTAATTATTTACGAATGTCAGCTAGAGTAGACGCTGTTTCGAGTAGAGTACAGTCTGCGTTGACAACTAGAAAGGTTACAAATTCTATGGCAGGTATGGTGCTGTTCTTATCTATAGAATTTCTAGTTATTTAGTTGACTCAAATTGTTCTTATCATTATATTTTTAAATTAAGTCGTAACAAATTATTTTAGGTTGATTGTACTAAATGATAAAATATAACGTTGAGATTTAGGATGATATATGTTTTTGCACTTTTCATTATAGGTGTTGTAAAAGCTATGGATGCAGCTATGAAGAGTATGAATTTAGAAAAAATTTCATCTCTTATGGATAAGTTCGAACAACAATTTGAAGATCTGGACGTTCACAGCAATGTCATGGAAAATGCGATGTCTCAAACAACAACTACCGCAGTTCCGCAAAATGAGGTTGAAGGACTCATGCAACAAGTTGCAGATGAAGCTGGGTATAGACTAATTTATTTTTATTACTTTATTATATAAATCTATATCCTTTTTATTTGATCACCAGATTGGAATTAAACATGGAACTACCTCAAGGAGTACAGGGAAGCACAGTTGGTACAGATACAAGAGTATCACAGGAGCAAGACGAACTTTCACAGCGTTTAGCTCGTTTAAGGCAAACAGAATAGGTGACAATCGTGTGTGTAAATGTATATGTATTATAGATTGAATGAATGCTAAATGTGTCTTGAGCTACATATTTCCGTTATTATATACTTATAGCTTACAGGAAGCTTAACTTATTTTAATACGCTGAAATGAGGAATTCAAAATGGTACTGCAAGACACGTTTAAATTAATGCGAGTAGCATCTTAATGTATTATCTTCTGTAGATCACTTTTAGTGGTATACTGCATATAATACATTCTGAATTAGATTTTTGTTAAAATTAAGAGAAATGATAGATTATTTAACATTATTAGTTAGAGATTTTACGAGACTGTAATCTAAGTGTTTGCCTTTTAAAACGCGAAAACAGCAACTCAATATTGTAGCGTCAGTCCATAATAAAGAAAGTGAATGTTTTATACAATGTTTATCATATTTTTTATGTTGAAATATTTTATATTGTAAGCTTGAATAAAAGTATGTAAAGAGAATATGTGACATTTTATTAATTAAAGACCAATAGTTATTTTTACTGTAATAAGATTAGGTTATTCTGTTTCGTGTCATATAATAAATATACAAAATAGTTGTCAATCATAATTATACACAACAGGTACTATATTTGCAGTATTTCATATAAATATGCGGAATATATTTTTAAAATTATTTTACTGTTGACTCAATAAGAAAATCAATAATTTTTATAATTATGATTTATTGTTTAAAAGTTCGTAAAAAAATTGCTGTTATAAGTTCCGGAACTACATACCTATATATGTCTCGAAATGGTATGATTATGTTTTTGTACATATATTGTTACAGGATAGTTCAAAAAACAGTCCAGATCCAAACTCTAAAAACTATAGAACGAATCCAAACTATTAATACAGTGCGAGTATGTGACCACTACATGACCGCAAACGTCAGAAAAAGTGTTTTTTTTT
>SMLS01061420.1:0-20698 GCA_004785975.1 Popillia japonica
TGGAATTGTATCCATAATTCATCTCTTAAACCTAGACAAAGATCAATCGATTAACATCAAAGAAAAAGATTGTTGGTAACCTGCAAGAAGTCATGTGGGGATGTCTTTACAATTTCCTGATAAAACATGGCTAAATATAGTATCGGTAGCTACTTAATTAGTCCACAACCACGTCTTATACAGCAATTTTTTTTCTAGTTATCTTGATAAGGTACCAAGTTTTTCAGATAATGCGTTCGTGCTCCAGCTGGCTGCAACCAAACTAGCTAGTTTGTTGCAACCTTTAGAATTTTTAGAAATATTAGCAGGGAATTGCCATCTATGACATGCTAGCCAACTGTTCTATTCTAGACGTCCATTTAGATCAGTAGTACTAAATGTTGTTTATTGATTAAAGATTACAAGCATGTAACAACATCTGAAAGCAAGTAAAATACTATAAAGATAATAAATCATACAAACAAAAATTTGTATAAACAAATGCAACGGCAAAGAATTCATTTCGTAAAAATTGTAGATATATTGCAAAGAAAAATGGACCAACAATCCTGTTATTAAAAATACCACACCAAACATTTTAAAACAATACTGATTATTTGTTTCTATTATGAAATTAGGATTGAGGTCCGCCCACCATCTACAATTCTGTGAAGAAACAACTCCCACGTGAAGTGAAAGTACATTCAGCAGTAAACAAGATAAGTTTTGTAAATGATCGGTCCTCTTCAATTTTACCTTGCAACCAAAAGGAAAAGTGGATTCGTTGATCATAATCGCACTCATAAAGAGTGTGTACAAATTTTGGTTTCTAAGCTTTGAATTTATTTTTCGCACCCTAAGCCTCTGTATATGCATTGTCTTTGTGGTTCACTTTCTGTGTTTCTTTTTAAAATTATTTCCAACGGATACGCTGTTTTTGAAGTTTGAAACAATTCTTCCTACTGTTGTGTGGCTAATAATCTTATCCGGATGGTGTTGGTTAAAAATTAAAGCTGCTTCTCTATAAGTTTTATAATTGTTGCTAATAATCAACACTATCGCAATTTTATCTTGAATGCTTAATTTTATCGGCATTTTAATGAAAATAGTGAAACAAACTGTTGTAAACAAAACTTGGCAGACTTTGAAAAGATACTAATAAACGAAAGTGTCAGTTTGACATTTGTGTCAAAACAGAAACTTAAATTTAACACACGAAATCCCTAGCTGTCTTTGGCAAGATTTTTAGTTTTGCCAACCCAAATTCTTCAAAATTGCCGCAGAGCTGCACTTCAAAATAGAAAATACTATAAACTGCATTCTTTATTAGCCAGAAAGTTTAGTTGTTTTACTTATACATAATTAATTTTTTGCGGTGCTTTATTGGCAATGTTCTAAAAAGAAGCACATTATTTCCGTAAATCTCAATATTCGCTCACAACAACGCAAAGCCGTTGGTAAACATTATTGTGGATTCTTGTTAGTGCTGCTCTATTACACAGAAACGCCATAAAAATATTAGTTTTTTGAAATTTTTATTTATACAGGCTGATTCATTTTTGATCCTCACCATTGCGATCTCGCTTATTGTTGAAGATAGACGGTAGGTTTAAATTTGGCAAAGTTGCTAATTTTTGTGGTGATTATGATCCCGAAAAGAAAGTAGACTTCGAACAAATGACGTTCGAGATTTTTCAAAAAAACTGAAAAATCTATTTTTTTTTATTTTGCTTGTAGCACTTTTATTTGGTCTTGCAGAGAAAAACTAAAGACACACTCTCAAAGCCACTTTTGCTCCTCTATCTAATGGTGTATTTAAAATTTTTATAACGTTTCGTTTTCTTTGGATCATCATCAACTTTGTTATTGCTTATGGGCGCCATATTGGAGTTTGACACAGTTAGAAAGATTTTCTTTTTCTGATTTCAACCATGTGTCATATGTTGAAAACAAAACTTGATATTGTCTTAATTGATAAAGAATCTAATTTGATATTAAATAGGGTAGGTAGCTATGAAATTTGGAACTGTCAATCGCTTAATATTGAGTATCGCAAAATTGAAAATCGATGTTAAGTAAGGTAGCCATGGAATTTTGAACTGAACTTGCATTAGTAACGGAAAAATGGCGCAGGAAGAGAGGCAACGAGAAAAAAGATAGGTTATGTATTTTTTAGTCATGGAACTAAAATACAACAGTAGCGAGCACAAATATTTGGAATTTTACCCTGATGTATATATTTCGATCAAACATTCTACCATAATTATGCCTGCGGTTGTAGACCAACTTAAGATGTTGCCTTTCAGCATTTGCCATGGAATCTGGGAAACTACAGAAAACCAAATTCAGAAAGAGCACACCGGAGTTCGAACCCGGTACTGGCGGACTGGGAAGCGAGCACACTAGGCGCTACTAGCCGGTCAGTTAGTAGGTAGAATACGATTTTTATAAGAAGTACATGTACGTCATCATGCGCTATGAACGAAAGCGCGTTCGGACGAGCCGATTGTTGCTTTTTGGGTGAAGCCCGCTCTCATTGCCGTCGTGTGGTTCATTGGGGTTTGGTGGGTTATTAGTAGAAATATTTAGATATATGCAATTAAAGAAGTAAACATTAACAAATTTTTGTTTTTATTGATTGCTTCGCATAGAACTTCGAAAAACAATAATGAATTCATAACCTTAATGTGTTTCTACTTAATATTTCCAAGTTGTTTACATTTTATACCCCTTTTTAAAATTTATTACGACGCTAATGGTAAGTACAATTCGCGCATTTTAGCCGTGACGTACATGTACTTCTTATAAAAATCGGACTCTACCTACATTTCGATTCATCTCACCAGATGATTGTATTCAAAAATCTTTGCAGTTTTCTAATTTTCCCGGTAACTAATTATAATATTACATTTGTCTTAAGTTCTCACCAGGTAGTAAACTATGACTAACATGGACTTAGTACGGTTTCAGCTTATTTCAACGCAATTCTCCACGATCCATATTCGACTAAATTTCTGTAAAGATCTAGAAAAATGGTATATGTTTGTAGTCGTTTAGGATACAATTGTAAAAATACATAATATTATCTCCTTTCTCTTCGTTGGTGAACGCCATTTTTGAGTTACTAGCGCAACGATAATTGACAGTTCGTAATTCCATGGCTATCTCATTTAACATCGATTTTCATTTACGCGATTCTCAATTGTAAGTGATTGACAGTTCGAAATTTCATAGCTACCTACCTTATTTAATCTAACACACTATATGAAATTTTGTTTTCAACATATGACACATGGTTGAAATCAGAAAAAGAAAATCTTTCCAGCTGTGTCAAAATCCAATATGGCTCCCATAAGAAATAACAAAGTTGATGATAATCCAAAGAAACCGAAACGTCGTATAAAAATTTTAAATACACCATTAGATAGAGGAGCAAAAGTAGCCTTAAGAATGTGCCTTTAGTTTTCTTCTGCAAGACCTAATAAAAGTGCTACAAGCAAAATAAGAAAATGAGATTTTTCAGTTTTTTTTTCAAATAACTCGAACGTCATTTGTTCTAAGTCTACTTTCTTTTCGGAATCATAATAACCACAAAATTTAGCAACTTTGCCAAATTTACACATACCGTCTATCTTCTATAATAGGCGAAATCACAATGGTGAGGATCGAAAATGAATCAGCCTGTACGGGGAGAATCGAAAAAAGAGAAAAATTTTTCATTTTTGAAATAGGAGGCTATAATTTTTTGTATTTTTAAAAATTAATCCAGTTTACTCTTAAGCTGTTTTCAAATTATAGGGACCACCGGGTGTATGAGAAACGATGCACTTCATTTAATTAGTCTAAATTTGCTTCTAAAGGATGCACAAATTTTGTGTCCTACTGAAATTTCAATAATAAACAAATATGGTGCGAACTGTATGAATGACGTTATATATAATAATAATAATTATTATTATTATTATTTCGGGTGCGTTTGTTAACACGTCCCAGTGCAACATGGGACGAACACTGGAAGCAAGGAGGGTGACTAAAGCAGTAACTAAAGTTCCAACTTCAATTTCTGTAGTTTTTCTACGGTCATTTACGAAATGGTTGATCTGCCGTTATCAGCAATGGAATAGGAGTTGACCGCACGATTTTGTCTACTTGGTTGTAGTATATGTATTTCTGCTATAATCGGTGAGTCTGGTTTCAGGAAATCGTAATCACCCATCCACTAGACCACCAAGCATTCAGTATCAGCTTCTTCCGATAAATACTACGCTTTGAAGCACGTTTTGGTGATTCATTCTGCGCTGAACCAAATTTGGAAATTATTTAAATTTTATAAATTTTTTAGAGCGTGAAATTCTTGACGACCTAATATTTAATATAACATTATCCAGCTTATATCTGCAGAGAAAAGAGCGACGATTACTCAAAAAATATATCCATAAAGCGGCTAACTTTTCGTACGGTCGGGTCGTAGGCAATAAAGCATCGCACGCGCAAAAATTAAAGACGCACCGCAACGCAGGTCACCGGCAGCTATTCCGCGATTGCAGAACACGACCTAAACTTTCTATGGAGCCCAGCGTTATGTTTTAGCGCGACAGCGCAGCAAAAGCGGTACTAGTACGTCAGCCGTAGACACGATAGCTGCTATGAGGACAACGTAAGGCAGAGCTTTTAGTCTGCGCCGGATTCTCGCTGGCTACAAACAGTCGTTCGGTGTTACCCGCTCATATCGGTACACCCACTCTGTTAAAAGTTAAAACGGTAGTTTCGGAGCTTTTTTAAATTACCGCATTATATGCAGATTAATCTTTTTCTTATAAATAATATTAGTCGTGGCGTGGAATTGTTTTAAATTTATTTTATTGGTAATTTTAGAATAAAATTTCTATGAAATAAAAATAGTAAAAAAAAAATAAATTAATTAATAACAGCTGATGATGCACCAGCACAACCCTAGTTCTAATTTATGATAAAATCATGACATAAACTTTAACAATTTAGAAGTCACGTAATAAGGATGATTCTCAAAAAGAAATCCGTTTGAATCATATTGCTGATGGTCTATTAGTATTCGAAACGTGTCCCCGCGTGCATTGTGTTAAAATATTACGCGAGAACATTCAAACAAGTGGATTCGTAGTCATGTATACGATATTTTGAGAAAGAAAGAAAGATCTAACGAAAGAGAAAGTGTCCAATTGTTAGTGTTACATATCTAAATAAACAAGTGAGATAAGTGTGGCATAATTTTTATAAGATCGGGAGTAGATTCATCTTCTATAAGAATAAAAAAGGAATTGACTATTTTAATCCAATTAATTTAATTTGAGATAAGATAAAACAAAAACAATGCAACATCATCCGGGAACGTGGTATCTGCCCTGGGGTGTTCCACTCCAGAAGATGGTAGCTGTTCCAATACATCCGGCGGGTGCTTTGCATCATTTGCAGGCGCCTGCTGTGCACGTGCAACCGATGTTAACAGGTCTTCCGGCGCCTTTGGCCACTCTAAGGACTTTCGTTCCGCAGCCGTCCATCAGGCAGCCGCAAAGAAAGGTACTTGCTCCTTTAGCTTAAAAATGAACTTTGTTATGTTGACAAAATACTCCTCATATAATACTGTAATGATGTGTATGCATATTAAAAATAATCAAAATAATTTTTTCTATTGCGTTTTCTTCGTTGATTGTTGATATTGTTGGTGCCTTACGTATTTCATTCGCGATTCTTCCGTCGATTGCTTTATTTTTCGAAAGGCCGTCTTCGATACGCTACAGTCTTTAATTATTGTTTTTGTTTTCTTTGAGCTTTATTTTATACTTCAATAATATAATTTTTGACCGTCTAGGTTCTATCGTTAAGTTTTTGTTTGTAAAACGTAATTCTAACAGAATTGGTTTTGTTTGCTTGTTTATTTCTTTTTCTTTGACATACATATTACATATGTACATAGTATTTGGGATAATGTAACAAGTTTATTTCTAAGAAATTTTATTCAAAATATTTTCCATCGTTAACTATGATTTTCATCCATCTTTTTGGAAATTTAAGGATTTCGAGACCGTTTTTGATTTTTTCCTGAATTCTCAAATACTACTCCTAAAGAACGCTTTGCATTTATCGGAACAACTACCAATGTGAATACAATTTGGTGCATACAAAGCATGCAGTAAAATCTCCCGTTTAAGTCTTTTCAATGTATTCTTTTTCTTGTTTTGAGACATGTGGTCAAGCATTGCCTTGCAGCAAAATTATTTTACTTTGCGTAGTACTTTCAATGCGTAGTTCAACTCTATTAATTGTTGTTGATAATGTTCAGCAGTAACAGCAAAAATGCACAACATAACTTCAATGAATATTTCGTTTTGCTGTTGATGTGCATGGTTCCTCAAGATAAACCCAGGTTTTTTTGCGTTTCGTGTTGGCTTTAGTTAGATGGTTTGGTATTTGAGTCATTTTCATAGTATGTAAGCGTTTGGTTATAGCTTCTTCACTGCTTTGCATTTTCTTTCAATGATGCTTCCAATTTTTCGTCTTCGAATTTTTCTGATTAATCAAAACATTCTTTATCATCGACATCATAATTACTCCATTTTGAATCGTTTAAATCTTTATCATTTCTGATCTCACGAAATACACAACATAACCTTACTTCTATGAATATTTCGTTTTGCTGTTGAAGTGGATGGTTCCTCGGGATAAACCCAAGATTTTTTGTGTTTAGGGCTACTGTCACAAATCCATTTTTCATCCACAATCACAATTTGATGCAGAAAATACTATTCTCTTTATTTTATAAGCAAAGAATTGCACACCATTAAGCGATTTTCATTATTGGCGTTAGTTAGTTCATGTGGTACCCATTTTCCTTCTTTTTAAATCATTTTCATAACAGGTAAACGTTTGTTTATGACTGGTTGAGTGAAATTTAGCTGTTTTGCAAATTCAACTTATGATGGTGTGTTTTGCCCAACTAATTAGCTAAATTAATGCTATATGTCAACGAAATTAAATTAATCTTATTATTTTTAAAATTATAAATTCATATTCGTACCTATGCATATTGACAACAGAAAATTTACCAGATTCTCTTTATCTTGTAAGCAAAGAATTGTAAACCATTAAACGATTTTCAATATTGGCGTTAGTTAGTTCATGTGGTATCCAGTTTCGTTCTTTCTGATTCATTTTCGTATCAGGTAAACGTTTGCTTATGATTGTGTGAGTGCGATTTAACTGTTTTGCAAGCTCATTTCGGTTTGAGATGAGATTTCTACCAATAATGCCTCCAATTCTTTTTCTTCGATTTTTTTTTGGTTGACCAGAACATTATTTATCACTCACATAAAAATCACCAGTTTTCGTATGTTTGTTGGGTTGGTGCATGTTCACCATAGGTTTCTTGCAGCAACCGACAACTTTCAGCAGCTGATTTCTTTTGATTAAGGCAAAGAAGTAATGCTCTCCTTAAATGCTATTTCGTTGGTACGAAATACGTTTTATGTGGTATTTGACCATAAACGAAGGATCAATTTAGAATATTGAATTTGTGTTTAACGTGACCTAAGGCAATTATTTCCTTATACGATTATGAATATTTATGAATTCAATGCCACTTCTCTGGACAATTAAAATAGGGATAATTTGCGTGTAATGCACAAATTATTGGAAATTTATTCAAAATTCATTAAGTAACAATAATTACTAATTTGGTCGATTAGATCTAATATCTCTATTTACTAATATTTAAAATTTATTTAACCTTAAATACTATTAAAAATAAATATAGAACTTAATTAGAACTCGTACTAATTTAGGTAAAAATTAAAGCCAATTCAGTTTCCAAACATTAGTTCAATTAATACTTTTCATGGAATGATAAAATAGATAAACAAATTTCGATGCAGCGATGAATTCTCCATTATCTACTGCAATAGCAAATTCAGCGATATACCACCTCGAGCAAAATTTACGAAGCAAATTAGTTAGATTGCGGTGTAGAATATTAAAAACAGAGTTGTAGCTGATTGCGTACGCTGCATACTAAATTGTAAAATAGAGTATATATTAGGCATTCGCAGTTTTTTCGTGATAGATTAAAATCTATATTTTTAAATGAAAACATGAAAACATTTTTTTAAATGTTAAAGGAAAACTTATTTTCTTGTTTGTTTTTCTTGGTGATTTCAAATAAAAAATGCAAACAATACAGGATTTGAATCTACTGTTTGTACAGTGACCAGCCTTAAAGCAAGAACACCGCAAACTAGCCTTGATTTTATCCACAGTAGACGGATACAATTTGTAGCGTCGTTTTCATCTCATTGTTTCATCGATAAATATATCGAACTCTATGAATAAGATATGTCATTTCCACAGTGACTTAACTACCGTTACTTTCTGGAAAGGCGCCGTTAAAATGTGGTTTATTATAATACACATACTTGCAATCGTTGCATTAAACTTTTTTGCTCTGACAAACGTTAGCCTCATTTTTCGGAAATTGAAGTTATGAAAATTGCTTCGGATTGTTCTAGTTTTGGTTCATATTATTTCAAAATTTCAGTCTTCCCTCATGTATCCTTCGTGAAAAATCGAGAAAATGTGGGAAGTTTGTCCCCTTTTTCGAAAATTGAACACTTAGATGTTGTTTTAGGTTTTTTTTTTGTATTGTTCCAGGATTTCCAGCTTTCTAGCATCTATGTCTTGTCTCTATTTATTTTGTTTTATAGAAACACTTCTTTTTTCACTAATGCGGAAGAAATTATTTCCATTTTACCAATCCTGTCTTCGTTCTCTGTAGAACTCCTCAAAATTTCAATAATCTCATTATTCTCCAGATAATTTTCTAGCAATTCATCTGCAAGGAAATTAGCTTCAAACTAGCTATAGTAGTACATCATAATCTATATGAAAAAGGCATAATCTTACACCATTTACACTTTCTTGTTTCATGTGTTGTTTTTACACGTAGTGAGACCTGAAAATCCGCAGTGACAGTAACAAAAGAGTACCATGGTTTAGTAGAAACGAAACTTTGAATTTGGAAATAATTTGCACCCTTAACCTTGACACAGTTCGACCAGCAATTCTGGCAACCCTAATATAACCTCTTCTGGAGAATATGGAAGAAATTGCAAGAAAGGAACCTAATAAACTTATTTCACTGTAAAGCCAAACTAAATTGTATAAAATGCGAAAAGTTTACACTTTAATTGAAGAAAATTACCCTTAGAAATTGCTTTATTGCACGTAAAGGTGAAATTTTATAATTTTCTTTAATGGTTTCGTCAATAATTATCGAAATAGTATATATGTAGATATTTTTTATAATATAAAGATTCCTTTTTTATATTACATCAGACCATTTTTACTACGTATCAAAAATTTTCTTTATTATTACTTTTAATAATTCAAATATGCATAATAATAATGAGTATATATTCTATTAGAAACCTTAATTAATTATTTTTTTCTATAGCAGAGGTTAAACTTCGTTTTTATCACTACTCATTTGAGTAGACTAGCACTTTAACCGCAAGGGTAGATAAAGTGTATTCACACAGATTATGGACAGATTAATCCATAGTGACGGTACAACACGATTGTCAAAAATGTCAAAAGTTGTACCTAATGTTCGTATGTTCGTTCACATTTCATTTTTTCTCTTGAATTTGTCCTGCTATAGAAAAAAATGTTGTATTACACACGACGATAAAATGCCTTTATCTTTTCGAGCGTAATTAGCGTCTCGACTTCGTCTCGACGCTAAAAAACGCTCTCAAAGATAAAGTACCATTTTATCGTCTCGTATAATAAATAACTATTATACCCATATTTGTTTCTGATATTATAAAGATTGTGCCTTTGCCGAGTTTATTCTTTATTTATAGAAATACCACACTCTATGAAATAAATACTACGTATAGGTTTTTTAAAATCATTTTAGTATCAGAAATACCGGCTATAATATTAGCAGCCTAATTGTGAATACATATTAAAAAACAACCAAACAGATTTGCTTGTGTTGTCTGATTAATCACGATCAATTGAGACTTTACAATTCTCTTAGAAGTATACTACTGTATTCCACGAACAGTATCATTTCACTCACAATTTCTAAAATATAAAAAACGATTTAATATACTTTGTTGTTATTGCATGCATAAAATCTAGAAAGTATGTAAATATTTTGAATTTTTTTATATTATAAGTATACATATTAGACTAATATCACATATTGATAATCTTATCTGCAATGATTTCCTGTTGGTAAATAATTCTGTTGACAGACATGTTCTGCTCAGTCGGAAAACTTCAAAAGGGAACACATTTTGGGTGTTCAGAAGTATGTAAATTGATTTGTAGTTGATTGCTGTTTTATTGATTTAAGAATAGAAATATGTACATATATGATTGAATAAGAGATGAATTAGGTAGCGAAAGTAATATACTACATACAGTAAAGATGTGGTAACGTTTGTCTGTTATGACATCAATTGCGGTTTCATATAAAAGATTATTAAAATCGTTTAATCGAGCTGTTTTCTAATTTACTCGATATATATATGTACACTCTCTTTCTAAAGTAATGTCTCCCCGATACAACGAGTTCATATCAATAATGCCTTCCAATGGACGTACTCTAGCCGTCGGGTGACCTTGGTTATAGCAATACTGGGTAATCGAGGTCGCCCGGCGGCTAGAGTACGTCCATTGGAAGACGTTATTGATATGAACCCGTTAGCTGGGGGAGACATTGCTTTAGAAAGAGAGTGTACATACCTACCTACTTTGCTTTTCAATAATTTCGTAAATATCATGCTATGATGAGTATGTTGCTAGAGGATATTCTTAATGATCAGTTATCCAACAAATTTCAATTTCGTTTCGCAGAAACTCCAAATGTTTCTGGTTAATTTGAATCGATATAAACGAAGCAGACTACTTATTCCATATTAAACGTTAAATAAAATTTATGGAACTAAACGATTGTTATCGTACTTTTATGTTCCAGTCGAAGAAAACTTCGTTCTCGAAATTGAATCTCCTTACATTTATGAGCATTAATTACTTCAGTTAGCTCGTTTTACTCTCAAGATATTTAATTGAATTAATATTGCTACTAACTAAAGTGAAACTTTAGAAAAGCTTACCATTTCGTAATGTATTCTTAGAAAATAACATTGTTTCTTATAATATACCAGATTAGCTAATTTTGTAAGGCTATTGAACCATTTGTTTTCTTGTTTATATTGGTACTAATTATGAATTGTATATTTTGGAAGCCAGTTATACTCATAAATATATAATTAATTTTTCCATGAAGATTAACTTTAAGAATTTTCAGACACTATTAAGCTATGTAATTTGACGAATTTCCTGTTTGGTCTCGGAAAGAGCTTGAAACTTTAAGTTTTTTTTTTACATTTTTGGCCTAGAGAATTACCGAATTTTAATTTTGGGAACACAGTTGAACTTGCATGTTTTATTCGACATAATTTTTTGAGGGAATTTGGCGAATCATTTCTAAATAAAGATTAAGTATCAATTGCATTCGAAATTGATGTACGAGTGTTGGTCCAAAACTTATTGCACACTTGGCACAGAAGGCAGAAGTCTTTGGTATAATCTACTCACTTACCAATGCATGGTTGGCAATGGCTTGAATTGCTTAGATTTCATGTAGCATCCCGTTATTTTTGAAAATCTGAATCTGACCATTGACCACTTTTATTTGGCCCTCTTCCAGATGTATCTCTCAAAGCAAAATTTCGAGATGTGTTTTTCGAAAAGTTCAATCCTTGTTGCACTTACATGCTGATGCGCATTATGGTGGTCAACATGCTTGGGCGGAATTTGCGGATTTTTTGGCGCAAGGCATTACGACATTTTGAAGATTCTCGTTTGTGTCAAGCTTGGTCACAGGCAGAGATCATCATTCTCTCCCCGAAGAATTATTCTCGTTGTCTATTCGAACTTTTAACATTTTTTAGCTGTGTACATTGTTTACAACGCCCTTTAGGGTGCGCTGCAGATAATTTTTGGAACAATCCTCGTATGACTATTCGTATTAGGATTGGGATATCGACGCACTGCAATCACCCAGGAGGATGGACCGTTTAAAGCCAGACATAGTAGAATGTGGAGTCAGAAGAGGAGTCATTACCAGGACATAATGCAATGTGAAACTAAGGATATTATGAATCATTCTTGCCGTTTTGCGACGATACTGATGAAAAAATTGACTGCAGAGAAGTGAAATGAATTGGAGAATCCTGAGCATCAAACTAGAATGGATGCAATCTCTTCAGTCACAGAAGAGGGAGAGATGGAAAAAGCTTCTTCTTCATTAATCACAGACATCCATGCAAAGCGGATGGACGTGTAAAGTTTTTTAGATAAATACAATGCCAGCAAAGTTCATATAAATTTGAATGTGACTGAAAATGGTATCAAATATGTTCTATTACCTTGCTGAGATCCATGGGAACAGGATATTTGTGGTGATTATGTGCAAAAAATGATATCAGGGGATGCAATATTGACTGCTGAGGGGTGAAATGATTTCGAGAAGCTCGAGCATCAGACTAGAATGTATATAATCTCTTCAGATTCACAAAAAGAACAGATGGAAGAAGCGTCATCTTCATTAATCAAAGGCATCCATGGAAAGTGGATGGACGTGCAAAGTTTTTTAGAGGAATACAATGGTATCAAATATGTTCTATTCCTTTGCTGAGATCCATGGGAACGGGATATTTGTGGTGATTATCTGCAAAAAAATAATAGCAGGGGATGCAAAATTGACTGCTGAGGGGTGAAATGATTCCGAGCAGCTTAAGCATCAGACTAGAAAGTATATAGTCTCTTCAGACTCAGAAAAGGAAGAAACAGAAGAAGGTTCTTCTTCGTTAATCAAATATATCCATGGAAAGTGGATGGACGTGTAAAGTTTTTTAGAGGAATACAATGCCAGCAAAGATCATACAAATTTGAATAGAGACAACTATGACTGAAAATGGTATCAAATATGTTCTATTCTTTTGCTGAGACCCATGAGAACGGGATATTTGTGGTGATTATGTGGAAAAAATAATAGGGGATGCATAATTGACTGCCCAGGGATGAAATGATTCCGAGAAGCTTGAACGTCAAACTAGAATGTATGTAGTCCCTTCAGACTCAGAAGAGGAACAGATGGAAGGAGCTTCTTCTTCAATAATCAAAGACATCTTTGCAAGGCGGATGGACGTGCAAAGTTTTTTAGCGGAACACAATGCCAACAAAGTTCATATAAATTTGAATAGAGACAACTGTGATTGAAAATGGTATCAAATCTGTTCTGTGCCTTTGCTGAGATCCATGGGAACGAGATATTTGTGGTGATTATGTGGAAAAAATAATAGCAGGCGATGCAAAATTGACAACTGAGGGGTGAAATGATTCCAAGAAGCTCGAGCATCAGACTAGAATGTATATAATCTCTTCAGACTCAGAAAAGGAAGAGATGGAAGAAGCTTATTATTCATTAATCAAAGACATCCATGCAAAGCGGATGGACGTGTAAAGTTTTTTAGAGGAAAACGGTCTCCACAAAGTTCATACAATAATTTTGAAGACCTTGATTTATGAAAATCAGACAATTTCAAATTTTGGAAAGATCCCGAGCAGTACATTGAAGTAAAACTCCTGTCATGTATTTTTAATAAAAGTTAAACCAGCAAATCCCAGTCAAAAGTAACCGAACGTCAAGAACAGATTAAAGTCGTGAAACAAATTATACGCATTTAAATCTGAATTTTATTGTTACCTTGCTAGTGACGGGTTCAAACTCTCCTCACGTCGAACGCCAATTATCACTTCGTTTAAATAAATTTTTAATGAAAATATATTTTCCTACAGAGGTATTTACATTGTTTTTTTCCTTTATTCCATTCCGCAATGCCTATTTATATTACTGTAATCACCGCCTAAAGCCAGATCAAATTTAAACCATAACAAGAGCAAAACTGGTTCGATACATATTTCCTTAAATTGTACAACAAGATCGCAGCGGGTATTATTAAATTTCAATTTACACCTTGCGTATGCAATTATTGAATAAATGATATGAACAAAATAAAAAGGAAGAGTACTAAGTTGGATATTTATGTACAAATTACAATACAAGATCGTGATTATACACCCAAAACTTTAGGACATAATTGAATCAGACGTGCTCGAATTCCTCGAGATAAATTGCAGTTCCACTTCGCAAAAATCGTGGCAGAAAAACAAGTTGTTCCTATACACCTCACTGCACCACAACGATAAGATTTACCATCAGAGATCTCGGGCAGCTTACGTTTATTAATACCTTAAAATTTTGTCATGGCAACCGACGAAAAAATACGTAACGTGATGAGATGAGACGCAGAACACGCCGAGATTACGGAATATCTAGATGAAAGTAATTCCAAGGGTTATAGTCCGTCTCGTCTGCCATATAAGTACCATACCCATGATGGGGACAATATAACTAAGTATATAGTAAAAGTATATCGGGGAATATTGTGATTTCGTTCGTTCAGAATTTATGATCTTGCAATAAAGCGGCTAAATTTTTAAGAACGAAAGATTGCGCAAGATAGAGAGAAGGATAAGCGTATGTATAGCAGCTGGCTATAATATAGAAAACAATAATGTTTTTCCACGAATATAATTTTGGAAATATTACGATTATGGCCGAGTCGTTAAAGGAAGAGTTTCGGAACTTAAGCATTTTGTAGGTTCTGTGATATCGGATGTCGTCGAGGAAGATGTCACATCCTTTTTTAAGCTCCGTTTTTATTCTGGCGTAAAGATTTTATTAAATTAAAGATCTACCAACCGCACAAAAATTGAGATAACTACGCATTGATTTAAGGAGAGAGTACAAACTACACATTGCGATTGTGAATCTAATTAATCTTCCGACTCCATAGAATACGTGTTTTACTAGATTGTTTGGAAAAGAAAAGCTGACTTGGTTGTTTGCCAAAATTCCAGGTTGATAGCGATGCCAATTCTTACGATTCAAAAACACCGATACAATTTAGATTCTCTTTTAATGATATCGTTCCAGAAATTCTTTTAAATAACCTGCGACTCTTGTATAGACTAATTTACCAAACGGAAATGGATAATTATTATTGTACCCTTTAATTGGCATACGAACCATAATTTGTGTCATACTAACTATATACAGCGAAATTAATGATGGTGTGTTTTGCGCAGCTAATTAGCAAAATTAATGCTATATGTCAACGAAATTAAATTAATCTAATATTTCTTATTATTTTTAAAATTATATATTCATATTCGTACCTATGCATATTCACAACAGAAAATTCACCAGATTCTCTTTATCTTCTAAGGAAAAAATTGTAAACCATTAAACGATTTTCAATACCTATTGGCTTTAATTAGTTCATCCGGTACACATTTTCCTTCTTTCTTGATCATTTTCATAGTAGGTAAACGTTTGCTTATGACTGTTTGAGTGCAATTTAACTGTTTTGCAAGTTCATTTCGATTTGAGATGAGTTTTCTTCCAATAATGCCTCCAATTCTTTATCTTCGATTTTTTTTTGATTGACTAGAACATTCTTTATCACTCACATGAAAATCACCAGTTTTCGTAAGTTTGTTGGGTTGGTGCATATTCACCATAAGTTTCTTGCAGCAACCGACAACTTTCAGCAGCTGTTTTCTTTTGATTAAGGCAAATAAGTAATGCTCTCCTTAAATGCTATTTCGTTGGTACGAAATTCGCTTTGTTTGGTATTTGGCCATAAACAAACGATCAATTTAGAATATTGAATGTGTGTTTAACGTGACCTAAGGCAATTAGTTCCTTCTACGATACCTCTGCAATTTTGATGAATTCAATGCCATTTCTCTAGACAATTAAAATATAGATAATTGTGTAATGCACAAATTATTGGAAATTTATTGAAAATTCATTAACAATAATTACTAATTTGGTCGATTAGATCTAATATCTCTATTTACTGATATTTAAAATTTATTTAACGTTAAAAACTATTAAAAATAAATATAGAACTTAATTAGAATTCGTACTAATTTAGCTAAAAATTAAATCCATTTCAGTTTCCAAACTTTAGTTCAATTAATACTTTTCATAGAATGATAAAATAGATAAACAAATTTCGATGCAGCGATGAATTCTCCATTATCTGCTGCAATAGCAAATTTAGCGATATACCACCTCGAGCAAAATTTACGAAGCAAATTAGATTGCGGTGTAGAATATTAAAAACAGAGATGTATGTGATTGCGTACGCTGCATACTAAATTGTAAAATAGAATATATTCTAGGCATTTACAGTTGTTTTCGTGATATATTAAAACCTATAGTTTTAAATGAAACATGAACACATATATTTTTTAAATGTTAAAGGAGAATTTATTTTCTTGTTTGTTTTCTTGGGGATTTAAAATAAAAAATGCAAACAATACAGGATTTGAATCTACTGTTTTACAGTGACCACCTTTAAAGCAAGAACACCCCAAACTAGCGTTGATTTTATCTGCTGTTGACGGATATAATTTGTAGTGTCGTGTTCATCTCATTCTTCCATCGATAAATATATCGAACTTTATGAACAAGATATGCCCTTTCCGCAGTGATTAACTACCGTTACTTTCTGGAAAGGTCCCGTTAAAATATGACTTATTATAATATGTACATATACTTGCTGTCGCTTCATTAAACTTTTTTGCTCTGGCAAAGGTTAGTCTCATTTTTCGGAAATTGAAATTTTGATAATTGCTTCAGATTATTCTAGTTTTGCTTGATATTATTTCAAAATTTCAACCTTCCATTATGTATTCTTAGTAAAGAATCGAGAGAATGTGGGAAGTTTACCCCCTTTTTCGAAAATTGAACATTTGAATGTTGTTTTAGGATTTTTTCTGTATTGTTCCAAGATTTCGAGGTTTCTAGTTTCTTCTCTATGTCTTGTCTCTATTTTTTTTTTTTATAGAATCACTTCTTTTTTTCACTGGTCACCAATCCTGTCTTCATTTTCTGTAGAACTCTTCAAGATTTCAGTAATCTCATTATTATAATAATAATAATATCGGCTTTATTAGGCGGTATTCATTTTTAAAGTGTTCTTCCATACAACCTGACAATTAACTACAATTTTGACAATACATTTGACATTTCACATTTTGACATTCCAAATCCAATAATTTCGAATAAAAAATCGTTCATAATTTTGATCTTTCTTCATATCCTTCACCTTTCCAATAGTTTCTACATTGCCTTCATCTTGGTAATGCCTTCTTCTTACTCAAATGTAATTAATTATTGTTTTTTACTATATATTTTTTAACATCCACATCTTCCATTTTCATCAATTGTCAAATATCCAGATAATTTTCTAGCAATTCATCTGCAAGGAAATTAGCTTCAAAACTAGCTATAGCAGTACATTGTAATCTGTATGAAAAAGGCATAATCTTACACCATTTACACTTTCTTGTTTCATGTCTTGTTTTTACACGTAGTGAGACCCACGGGGGGTCCACTAATATACCCAAGGTCAAAATTTTTAATAGTTCCAAACTACACCTGCCTTAGCGCCACCAGCTGTGAGCCTAATTTCACATTTGTTCTCATAGAATGTATCATGGTATCAATTGACAAACAGTTTTGACGTTTGCATGTCAAAACGCGTTGATACAACATCAAACATCATAAAAATACGAAATTACAGCGTTTTTAAATCTTATAGAAAAAAATTGTTTTGTAGAAGAATTAAGTTTGCTCTTAAAGGTTTATAACTGTTGATTTAAGAGAGTAGGGACTGAAAGTCTACAACATGGATGTAACCAAAGTGAATTGGAACTACAGATTTTGTGATATCCGCTTCAGCAGTTTTTCAATGATTGACTCCTTGCGCAAAGCAGGCAGAACAGGCAAGAAGTGTTCCAACAACATTGCTAGTATGTTATAAATTAAAGTTCAATATGTTCAATGATATGTCTGTGAGAACGATGGCATAGTAAACAAAAATGCAAACTATTGGACTCTTCCTTTGCTACACGAGTTTGAATTTATTTGGAAGAATTGTATCGACAATACGGTGAATTGCCATTATCATTCAATCTTTGGTAGATAATAGCACATAATAGCAATCATCGGCTTGTCAATCTAGTGGACAGTTGATTATGAAGCTTATGCGTACTGAAAATATTAATTGCACACTTTGCATGTTTGTAGCGTAATGTAAAGTTCTCTGTAAATCTGTAACCATATATGATAATATGCTTACAAATTTACAGATAATTTTACAGGCGCTACAAATATCTGTAGAATCCTATCTTCGTTTAAAATTTTTAAAAAGCCCGCGTTTGAATGTTATTTCTAAACTACACCTGCACTGGCGCTGATTTATTCCGAAAAATTTAGCGAGAGTTGCCGATCTATAGTCTTTCTTGTCTATGGTGAGACCTGAAAATCAGCAGTGACAGTAACAAAAGAGTACCATGGTTTACTAGAAACGTAACTTTGAATTTGGAAATAATTTGCACCTTTAACCTTGACACAGTTCGACCAGCAATTCTGTCAACCCAAATATAACCTCTTCTGGAGAATATGGAAAAAATTGTAAGAAAGGGGCCTAATAAACTTATTTCACTATAAAGCCGAACTAAATTGTATAAAATGTGAAAAGTTTACACTTTAATTGAAGAAAATTGCCCTTAGAAATTGATTTATTGTACGTAAATGTGAAATTTTATAAATTTCTTTAATGGTTTCGTCAATAATTACCGAAATTGTATATACATATTCTGAAATGCCAAACCTAAGATATTTTTATTATATAAAGAGCCCTCCTTTATATTATATTATATCAGACCATTTTTTCTACGTATCAAATAATATCCTTGGTTATTTTTAATAATACAAATATGCATCATAATAATGAGTATATAGGCTATTAGAAACTTTAATTAATTAATTTATAGATTTGTTTCTGATATTATAAAGATTGTGCATTTGCCGAGTTTATTATTTATTTATACAAATACCACAGTCTCTGAAATAAATACATATGGGTTTTTTTTTAATTATTTTAATGTCAGAAATACCGGCTATAATATTAGAAAGCTAGTGAATATTAAAAAACAAGCAGTATGTCTTGTCTCTATTTATTTTTTTTATAGAATCACATCATTAAAGATTTCAGCAATTATTCTAGCAATTCGTCTGCAAGGAAATTAGCTTCGAAACTAGCCATGGTGGTACATCATAATCTACATGAAAAAGTCATAATCTACACCATTTACGCTTTCTTGTTTCATATCTTGTTACACGTAGTGAGTCCTGAAAATCAACAGTTTTTGGCTATAGTTACGTGTACTATGCATTGGATTATTCTCGAAGACAAAGGAACAGACTTCTTCTGATACAACAAGGATATTTTTCGTTCTAGTGTAAGAAGAATTAAGCACCATAAATTACGACTCTATAGAACATACGTAGATTCTTGCATGAAATATCTAAATTCTAACTGTGTTTTGCGCAGCTAATTAGCAACATTAATGCTATATGTCAACGAAATTAAATTAATTTAATATTTCTTATTGTTAAAATTATATATTCATATTCGTACCTACGCATATTCACAACAGAAAATTCACCAGATAAGGCACGTTGTATTATTTTGGTAATATAATTCTACGTATTATCAGATCGCAGTCGTGCTTGTTTTTTAACGTTGCGTAAAGCCAACACCCTTCCACAAAGTATGTAGGTAAACAAGGTATAAAAATTAAGCTCTGAAATTTATCGGGAACCGTCAACAAAGTCGGGTATCTATTAAGTTTTTTCCGTAACCGAGATTATTTTTTTGCATTATTTTCACATAAATTTAACGAATTTAAACACTCTTGCTTGTTTCCCGAAAAATATGTTGACCAAGGTATTGAAGATAAAATACTTTCCTTGTGGAAAACGCTATGTGGATTACATACTTTTATTTTAATTACGTTATCTATATATGATCTACAGAGTTTTTAAATTAAAACAACATTCCCGTCATTTCTCCACCCAAAATTATAGTTTAGTGATGATACGCATCAAATAACTGGTCAAGAATCTTCTAAAAAGTGACTCCTCTCTCAGAAGATAAAACATTTCGTTGGAGAAACATAGTAAAAACTGAAATGTAGACAGACTTTATGACTACGTACATACGTCCTCTTTAGTAGACTCCAGATCGCCTTCAATCAATTTAAAAATGGTAAATGATGTACAAAAAATTCTTCATTGTATTGTCCGGTGGTGGTGGCTGACAGGATGTCATAGTCCCTCAATAGTAAGAAGCAATTTGAGAAGGAAACATTTCCTAAAGATTTGTATAAATGCAGCGTGATCAAAAAAGTTTTCCCAGATAATATCCTTGTCTAGTCTCTTTTCTATAGACCAACTTCAATCTTGAGTATCCCAAAATTGTCATAATCTTCCGCAGGAGTTTTAGTTTTGAGATAGAACCAGAATCCGCTACTTTCACAGAATTGCCACCCCAGTCCCTTGTTATAAGATCTTTTTCAAATTGCTGAACCGATCATCTTAACCCGCCTCCAAAAAGAGCTTTTCTCCATACTATCATCCAAGATGAACAGCCATAATAGAATGTGGAGTCAGAAGAGAAGCCATTTC
>SMLS01061421.1:0-21216 GCA_004785975.1 Popillia japonica
AATATCTCCTCTTTCAATGTCTAATGGCGCTGGCCATGGAATATTTATTGTATTCGTTTTAATACTTTGCAATTGTTCGTTTAATAATTTGATTGCTTTAGCTTGTTGCTCTATTAGTGCAGCGAGCATCTCATTCGGAATAGCCATTATGCACCATTATGTTTACGACTTGGTTCAGTACCACCTCTACTCCCTTTATCTATTATATAAAGATTCACCAACTTCTTGTCTATTTTATGACGACTTTAACTAGGTTGATAACCAGTAACACCTGACACCATGTTATAATCTATGCCCAGTAAATAATAATGGTTATTTATCAAATAATCTTAAATAATAATGTAAACCAGGGATAGATCTGTCAAACTGTCTATATTTTAACTAACTGAACATTCTCCGTTACATCTTATGTCTAGCGACATCTATCAATAAACTAGAAAACATAAATAAAATAAGTAACTATATTTATTACAACAATATGTATATAAATTGGGGCAAGAAAGAATAATAACTTTATGAACCAACTTCCATATGAAACTGCGTAATTGCAAGAAAAACGATCTTAAACCAAAGTCAGAAAACTACTGTAAGTAAAATTGCGTGATCCACAGTCTTGAAATGTACACAACGCCAACTTGTCCTTTTTCGTCCAGATTTGAACAAATGTTTTGGCAAACGACTACGAGGTGACCGTTGAAAGTGCAAAAAAAATACATTCTCTTACACTTTGGTAAAATTAGGAAGGGCGGATAGCTCTATAGTTGTTAATTTCAGGTTATGCAACTTTTTTGAATACTGGACACATCCTGGTTTGCTATCATAAATGAGAGAAGACCAATGTTTTTATCGAAAAATTACTTGTTATAGCAAAAGGTTTGACAAAAACTACTCGTATGTAAAATAGAAGGCGGTAAAAGAAGATACCTATTAAATCATGGCTATTGAGGGGAGGGGGTGCTGGTTTGTGTATTCGCAATAATTTACACGCCAAAATAATTCCCATTTAGTATTCTAATGCTATTGACTAACACACATGGTGGACCTAGTAGCAAAGACAGAAAATTGGTGATTGACACTATTTGAAGCAGAGTGTTATTGATACATAGTAAATAGCTTTAGAAACGATTAATTGATGATTGATGATGAAATTATAAATTTTTAAGCAATAAATTACATCGTGACTTGCTTTCTGATATACATTTTTTTATTTAATATTATTACAACAATTAAAGCTTTTTGCACAACATAGAACTTTGTACCTATAAAACGATGCATGAAGTGATTGTTTTCAATATGACTTATTGTCTTGAAAATTAGCGTATAAATTATAAAAGGGCACAAGCAATGGGGAAAAAAAATTAATTTTGCACTAATTATTTATCTATGGTGATAAACTTGAATACAATTGAACGTTGGCGTCGGATTTTTACCTTATAAGGATCGTCCAAATGGTATAATTTCATAAGTTTGCTCGTCTTCAGAATGATGTCAACAAAGATTTTTATGTTGGTGTTCTTAACTGCTGTCCTCTTAATTGGGACAGTTTGTTGTCAAGGCAGTCAAAAACTTAGTAAGTATCCTTTAAATATTTTTTAATTTTATATTAAAATTAAGAATGAATTTGTTAAAGTATGCCTATGAACGAACATTGTTAAAATTTGCACTTAAAGTCGCAGATACTATTCAAGCATTTGAAATCTTGTATCTTCTCAAAAATATTCTCCCTACCACACTGAGACTAACACTATAAGAACTGACACTAAGAACACAAGAGAACATTTTCATTTTGATTTAAGCTAATACTAATTTCAATATAATTTGATAAACATCTCAAGTGTTGAATGTCCAAGTTAATTATTATTTTAAAATTCTGCAAAATTAGTACCTAGTTACCAAAGATTCAAAATTGTTCAAGTACATATGTACATAGATATGTACATACATACATATGTATATAAATTGATAACCTATTATTTTAAAGTGTATAATAATTATGTTTTTTTCCAGAAGTGACGGATTTAATTCAGTCAGTACAGAAAGGAATTGACACTGTGATATATATTGCCAACTTGATTTTTGATTTAGTTAAGTCTGCTGTGTCCCGATATATTGTACCAAAGTTATCCCAATATATTTCTCTTTAATAATTAGATTTCTATTACCGTTCTAAGAAGACCCAGCCGAGTTGACTTCATACAAATTGCAAACAAATATTTTATATAAAATGTATTTTAAAATATGTGCACATCAAATATTCTGTTCAATATATATACACATTTGTTGTAATATTGAATATAATAGTAATAAAATTGAAGAAAATTTTGACTCTTAATAATTAATCTTTTTAATTGATGACCAAAAAAATATTTTTGTTAATTCTTTTCCCAAAAAAGAATTGTTTATATCACTATTTCTATTAAGGTGTTCTAGATGTCTGTGTATATATTTGTCTTTAGTACGTATATAAAGGTAAGTAGTCTTTCTTTAATGAAGCCTTGTTCACACGACTGCTTTTCTGGATGAGCATAATACTCGAACGGCACGTTTCTGAAGAGTGGAGATGCGCTTAACTTCCGAAAACATATCTCAAGCTTGAATACCAAAATTGGCCAGTATTGCAGTCTTAGGCTAGATACGTCTGTTACTAGTAGAGTAGACTATATGCAGTAGCAGCCAGTACTGTTGTTAATTCAGTAATGTGAAATGACCATGCGAGTTTGATATCAACCTAGAGACTCAGTATTATAGTTTATTTTAGTCAAACCAGTCTTCAGCTTTATTCATTATCTCTTTAAGTCGTCTCCAGCAACAGGTCCTTAGTTCCTGCTTTGATATTCAACGAAGTGTCACCTGTGTGCGTCTGCCGCGACGCTTGGCCAACAAGTCATTTACATAGATGACGAATAGAAGAGTACCCAATATTGGCCACTGAGAAACAACGTGTTGTATTATAACTGATTGTAACTGCTATAAATTGAGGCGCTTCTATTTTGACATATTGGCGTCTATCTGTCAAGCAAGATTCTATTGATTCTGATAGCTGATACACTTTACCGGGTATAATAGCTTATGACCCATAGTTGAAATACGCGACTTAAATCAGAACAAGTTAGTTGAATCCAGTTTCCAGCTAAAAATAATAGGCCAATATCTATTTTATACCACACTCTTCAACCATTAGGGCTGAACTCCAACGTTATCAGCTCCAAAATGGTTTGGGAGGGCCTAGACAAACTCAACGACCTAGGCAAAAGAAATACGGTGACCCTGTTGAAGTATATTTTAGTTTACGTTGTAATAGTTTAGCTACACAATATGTTTCTATTAGTATATAGTAGTCTGTGAGTAAAAAGAATGTAATGTCATTATATAAGTTATGTCAGAGAAATAAATAATTAAAATAGCACTGATAGTTGTGATATAAATAGAATACATAACTAAGACAAATCGTAAAAGACCCTGTTGCGGGTTCCGTGACACACCGGAGTGAAAGGGAATGAAATAACCGATAACCTTGCTAAGAAGGGAGCCAGAACACCTTTTGTGGGGCCTGAACCTTTTTGCGGGATAAGAAACAGTTTAATACTGGAGAAGCTCAAAAGTGAAGTAGAGCAGATAAAATCCAAATACTGGGAGAATCTCCACGGTATGAGGCAAGCTAAAACTCTTCTGGGAACATATAACCAAAAGAGATCCTCAGAATGCATTAAGCTCAGCAAAACTAATATTCACATATTGACAGGGATCCTCTCAGGCCACTACGAACTGAACGGACACCTAAGTAGGCTTGGAATAACAAAAGATGCCGAATGCAGATTCTGTGGGGAAGAGGATGAATCATCCATTCATCTACTCTCAAACTGCTCTGCACGTGCAACTCAAGGGCCTTGCACCTAGGAGCACATGAAGTTGAAGAGGGAGAACTACCTAATCTGAGGCCTTCCGATATCCTGCACTTTCTAAAAGGAATCGTACTAATTGGCCAGCTGTAAAGACAGCGAGAATGGGGGACACAATAGATCTTTTAGGTCGCAGTGGATTATCCCCCCAACACCACACATACATACATACATACCACACTCTTTAAAGTATTTTATTGTGGATAGGCAGTTACACTTTTTTGACAAAAATAGACATCTTTCCGTCTTCATCCGTATCTGGACAATTGTATTGGCAAACGGCTACGAGGTTGGTGACCGTTGAAAGTGCGAAAAAAATACATTCTCTTACAGTTTGGCAAAATTGGATAGGACCGACATAGATCTATACTTGTTAATTTCGAATTTTGCACCTTTTTTGAATACGGATAGATCCTGGACCGCTGTCATAAATGGGATAAGACCAATGTTTATATAGGTAAAGGTTCGACAAAACTCTTTCAAGTTTATGTAAAATAAAAGACGGTAAAAGGAGGTATTAAATTATCTCCAGCAAAGACGTCATCAGGAAAGGAACCCATAATTTTAATTATGTACATCCTCTTCACAACAGTAAGTGGCAAAGAAAATGATATACTACTGCTAAAAAAGTAAATATCCGTGAAAGATGATCCACAGAGATAGTTACAGCAAAATTTTCTAGAAAAATTATCAACAATTGTCTGAGGCGCATCCACCACAATATCATGTAATGACAAAATACTTAGAATCCTAGTTGTGCCCTGTCTTGTCATGGACGTAGTTTTAAGGTTCTAATGAAGAAAAGATCTCTGCATTATTTGATTTTATTTAGTGGTGTGGTTGATTTTACTGAATACTATGGTACTTTCATTTATTTATTGCTTATTGATGCCTCAAATCACTGATTGGGGTACAAAACCTAAAATACAATTTATAATTTATCAAATACATTACACTTCTTGAATGTTAATATTTGCGCAATTCCTGAAACTTTAGTTCTAACGTCCGTGGCAAAGATTTTACAGTGATAAGTTATAATCTAGTTTGAAAAGCCAAAGTGGCGATTGAGAGGGGTTTGTTTGTTTATTCGCTATAATTTACATGTCGAAACAATTCTCATTGAGTCTTGTAATGCTCTTGACCAACTGACATGCTGTTGATGTGTTGTTATTGATAATAAATAGATTTAGAAATGATTAATTGATGATGTAATTATAAATTTTTAAGCAATAAATTAAAACATGACTTACTTTCTGATATATATTTTTTTTATTTAAAATTATTGCAACAATTAAAGGTTTTTCACAATATTGAGCTTTGTATCTATAAAACGATGCATGATGTAATTGTTTTCAATATGACTTATTGTCTTGAAAATTAGCGTATAAATTATAAAAGGGCACAAAAAATGGGAAAAAAAATTAATTTTGCACTAATTATTTATCTATGGTGATAAACTTGAATAGAATTGAACATTGGCGTCGGATTTTTACCTCATATGGATCGTCCAAATGGTATAATTTAATTTATTTTAAGTTAATTTAATTTAAGTTTGCTTATCTTCAGAATGATGTCAACAAAGATTTTTATGTTGGTGTTTTTAACTGCTGTCCTCTTAATTGGGACAGTTTGTTGTCAAGGCAGTCAAAACCTTAGTAAGTATCCTTTAATTTTTTTTTAATTTTATACTAAAATTAAGAATAAATTTGTTAAAGTATGCCTATGAAAGAACATTGTCAAAATTTGTACTTAAAGTCGCAGATACTATTCAAGCATTTAAACTCTTGTATCTTCTCAAAAATGTTCTCCATACCACACTGAGTCTAACACTATAAGAACTGACACTAAGAACATAAGAGAACATTTTCATTTTGATTTAAGCTAATACTAATTTCAATATAATTTAATAAACATCTCAAGTGTGAATGTCCAAGTTAATTATCATTTTAAAATTCTGCAAAATTAGTACCTAGTTACCAAAGATTCAAATTGTTCCAGTACATATGTAGATATGTACTATCGCCGTCAAATGTAGCGAATCAGACTTCAAGCGATATGACCTTTCGTATACCTGCGTAACATCCGACTAATCGCACTGGGCGACTGTAATTAGAGACGGATACCTACCTAGCAGGTAAATTTGAGGCAGAAGGATTTGCAAGAAATGCAAAGCTATTATATATAATATCATTTACCATCGTTGCATTTACTCTATATGTATTATAAATAAGTGCCTACTAGAATTATTAAATAGATTTCGTAAACACAAGCACCCTTTTCTGTTTCTTGATAGTAAGTTATATATGCGTAAAACATGCATGTTTTACACTTGCATATTTTAAATCATACGCTTCTTAATATAGTAACACAATTTTATTTGTAGAAACAAAGAATTGTTCGGAAAGCGGTATTAAGAAACGATTTTAATCATATTTAAAGAAATTTACTACGAATCCCCTTAAATTCCTAATGTCTTTGAAATTACTGTAAGTAAAGTATTTATTGAACCGACTAAAACTTCTTAAGTTCTTGTTCTTCAACGAATTTTGTACCGTTAATGTCGGCAAATTTTAAATATATTTTTAATTACGAACATCGTTCAAATTCCACAAAATTCTTAGAAATAATAGACATTTTGCTAACAGATACATTGTCTTTTTTGCGCTGTTTGAATTAAAATATTAGGCGAATATATTAATAAAAGTCGTTTCATAGTTAACCGTCCTATTCTACAATTTTATAATTTTTGCAAGTATCGTTTAAATCATATTTTACATGCGAAATTTATCCTAAAATTTCTTTTTCTTCAATTAATTTGGCTACGTTCTACCTTAGTTTAGTACATCATATTTATTTCCAATATATACATAACTCGCTTTGTTTAAATTTATTTGAATGCTCGCTGCCCTTTAGCCTGCATATATACGGTTCGGTACAACTGCCCAGTTATTTCACCGGAATGAACGATTCAGAACCGAAAGCCTATAATCGACGCGTTTTATTGTAGTTTGATTCGCTACTTTTGGCGGCGATAGTACATATGTATATAAATAGATAACCTATTATTTTAAAGTGTATAATAATTATGTTTTTTTACAGAGCTAAAAGTGTCGGATTTAATTCAGTCAGTACAGAAAGTAATTGACCTTTTGATACATATTGCCAACCTGATTTTTGATTTAGTAAAGCTTGGTATGTCCCGATATATTTTACCAAAGTTATCCCAATATATTTCTCTTTAATAATTATATTTCTATTACCGTTCTAAGAAGGCCCAGCAGAGTTGACTTCATACAAATTGCAAAAAAATATATTAAATAAAATGTATTTTAAAATATGTGCACATCAAATATTCTGTTCGATATGTATACACATTTGTTGTAATATTGAATATAATAGTAGAACTCTAGATCACTATCACCCACAGATCTAGAGTTCTACTTCGGCATCAAGAGATCCAGTGAATATTTGTGAATATAATAGTAATAAAATTGAAGAATATTTTGACTTTTAATAATTGATGACCAAAAAAAATTTTTGTTAATCTTTTCCCAAAAACGAATTGTTTAAATCACTATTTCTATTAAGATGTTCTAGATGCATGTGTATAAATTTGTCTTTAGTACGTATGTTAAGGTAAGTAGTCCTTCTTTAATGAAGCCTTGTTTACACGGCTGCTTTTCTGGATTAGAATAATACTCGAACGGCACGTTTCTGAAGAGTGGAGATGCGCTTAACTTCCGAAAACATATCTCAACCTTGAATACTAGCATTGGCCAGTATTGCAGTCTGTAACGGAATCACTTGTTTTATAATTCTAAGACGTAAAATAAAAAGTTGAGGAGGGCGCCAACACGATCATTCGCAAATCACCCCTTTTTTTTATTTTATTGATATTTAGGTAATAGCAATGACGTGTAAAATTGATTCAATAGAATTGTAATTTTGACCTCGGCTAAAGGAGAACACAAAATCTCAGAATAGGGGCAGTCCAAGCGTTACTTACTTTATACAAAATCTTCCCCTATCTCCCAGGGCGTATAGGTGCTTGAGTGCAATACTAATAACGTTCGGTAATGATAGACAAAAAATACAATGATTACAAACTAATAGAATATATTGATAATTTCAAATGAAGTAATGAACAAAAGAAATAAATGATTCAAGCAAATATCTTACGTGCTAAATGTGTATACTTATGTGCAAAATACTACAGTTAAGTGAATCTATATCTAATTAACTAAGAAAAAACAGATACATAAATAAATATTGTTTGTTGCAATAACGGTCACAATGACATTCAAAAAGGGTACACAAATACCTGGGGGCTATTTGCTTCGGGGAACGCCGGCGCTTGGTGTGATTGCTGATTTTCCCGGATAAATTACGGCCCTTTTTCACATTGGTGCCAAACGGTTTCTTCAGGTTCCGGGTTTTCTTTGCTCCGGGGTTTTCTCTTTTATTTGATAAACCCTTCTAGCTTTTAGCGAGAACCGGACTGGGTCCCTAACTTGAACCTAACTTGAATGAAGCATATTTACAAAGTTTATACTTGTTCTTTCTTAGCAAATATTAATCATGGATTCTGAATTGAATTTCTGAACTTCCAATAATTTGTAGCTATTCCAAAACAAAAATGCCTTCTTAGTACATACTAAGAAATGTCTCACTGTCTTGCGTCATGTTGTCCCAGTTTCTGTTATAAATACACTAAAATATTCTGTGTCAGCAGATGATAGATAATCCGTAATTAAGTTGTCTACATTATCCTCGCTCAATTCCCATTCATATGCTCATATGTTTTAATCTATAATACAACTGCATCAAGAAACCGTACAAGAGCGACAGTTTGTAGGAGGCAGCACGTCGACGAACTCTCCTGGACGGCGGACAGTCGATTACCAGCTGATAACGATCTAAGTAGCTGTTTCATTCCTCTCCCCGTGGGATAATTCCATTTCTCTTCGCGAGACTTAATTAATATATGAGAACATAAATATACGCTTTATTAATAGACGATAGCGCTACTTTCCGCTGTTAATTAATATTGTTGAAATTTATGGCATCGTGATCTTAATTAGTGAATTACTGGCTGCAATTAGCTATTTATAGGAGCGCTGTTTGCGTCTTCAGGAAGACCGTGGACAGATAGACAGCAGAACAAGAGATAAAAGGATACAAAGGTTTTGCAATAGCATAACTGTGCACCTATGTATAACCGTGAATGATGGGTCGACTGAACTGTCTGTGACATATCCAAGTAAGAAGTGTATTTCGTCGGTGTTAAAAATGAAGTTCGGTTTTGCACTTGTACTGCTCCGTGGAAATATTTTCAGATGTAACTGCTCTATAATAAGTTGAATGTTATTCGAATATGTGTAAAATATATTGTTGAGTCTGCAAACATTGACACTTCTCAAACTTGTTTTCTTCTACTGTGGTCCTCACTAATTTTTGTCTTTAGTGAGTTGAATAACGTTTTAGTCTCTGCGAATATTTGTGTCTCTCTGTTAATTAATCTTTGGTAGATACGATAGATTGGGGCAAAGCTATCGAATTATTGATACAATTCGATTACTCTAAAATCATATAGCTTTAAGTGAAATTTTCTCTTGGCATATCTAGACAATGCTAGGCAGATGGACTTAAAAAACAAAGAACCAATATTTATTTATTTGTAACGGAATTGTTCTTTGGCATTTCCAACAGTCAACCTAAACAAAATCCAATACTAGAAGGTAAAGAAACGTGAGTTCTTTTGGAGAAAAACTAGCCTAGCATATGTCGATTTTGTGAATGTAGTGTTGATGCCATTGAGTCAATGGCTTTGTAAGGCTATTAAAGAAATTGGGTAATCGCAATAGATCAATTGGTAGCAGTGAAAAGAGGTACTTGAAGTATCTCTGAAATCAGTCATTTTATAGTACATGGTTAAGGTTGGGACTATACTTGAGCACAAAAAAAACAGTTACTCTGACGTGGTTGCCAGGTTACTGAGAGTATGAGACTGCCCAGCTCCGATTTATTGGCTCGGAGCCATTCCGTGATCTTACCAAAGCCACATAAGAGCTAATTTCCAACAGTCACTATGGTTAAATCCCTGCTGAATCTCAACAAAAGACACCTTAGAGCCGTCATGTTTTATTCGCTAGTCACGGTCGTTTGGGGTATTAACTCGAAAATATGGGTAGGGTAGCTAGCGATATGTGCTGATCCAAATACTGCGCCCACACACAACTCTACAGACATCACCACCTGGAACAGGCGTGCCTAGAACCGGTCTAAATCAGAACCATAGCTCCCAAAAAGAGCTTAAGCTTCTTCAAAAGTTCAATTATGTGAGATCAACTGCGACATTCAATTTTAACACATATGAATGTTCAAAATTTAGTTCTCGAGCATCTGTAATTCAGCAGTGGCAGCTATACAACGCCATCAATATGGCAATAGTTGCAATCCAGCTATTAGCACCTAATCGACTATATAACGTTATGCATATGAAGCAAGTTTAAAAGATTTACTTTTTTTACCATTCATTTATCCATATTTCACGCCATAATCGGATTATTTGACGGATTACTCCCTCTGTGTTTCTAATTTTCCGGAAAGGAACGTGGTAACTTAGAGTTAAATCTAACAACCAAATCGAACGCTTATTACAACAATTAGCAATGTAAGAGGGATCTCAAAAAAAATGGTTTAATAGTAGAGATCTCGACAATTGAGTCTACATAAATTCTTTCTTCGTCGATTCATACAAAAATGCATTGGTAGCAATGGAAATACTGTCGAAAGATACAGCTGCAGCGAAGAAGAAGTTCTTTCGGTTACACCATCTAAATTATGCTATAAAATTCTTTAGGAAATCTTTGCAATGTGGTAGTTCTGAACATCCTCTTACATAATTCCTGGACCGATTCCAAAAAATAGTTTCCAGGAGAAACTGTAGATATGTATGTCGAGAAAAAATTGCACATCTCCCAATATTTCACAGCTAAAGATAACAAGCACATCGTCATCAAAACATGTCACAATGGCAAAAAACATTCTATAATGACAAAGAATCAAACAGTATTGTATTAGTGACTGTACTGGATTATAATTAGGGAAATAGCTTATTATCAAAAAATCATTTCGTAATGGATAACAATACATTACAGTGGAGCTTTAGTCATATCTTCCTTAGAGATTTAAATTAAGTTCAATTCAATTGTGTTAATATTTCACAACAATATGGAATCTGTAAAGTCGCTTTATATAAAATTAAATAAATCCGATTTCTGTGGCAATAGTTTCTTACGAGATGTGTATAAAAACACAAATATATTATTCGTTTTTGTTATATGCTCATAGTTTCTTATAATAAGGTATTAGTACACATACGCCCGATGATTCAATAGTAAAGGTAGTCAGTCAGTGCTGCTTTAACTATTGATAGGAGCAGTAATACAGTAATATCTAAGTAATACAATTATTGCTTGTAGAGTATGTTAGTTTCTTTTCTTCAATACCGTTTAGTTATCTTTTCGAGGATTATATGGCGAATAAAAAAAATAGTGTGTGGTCGTGATGTGTGTGAGTAGATCGAAGGAATCTATGTATCATTAGGTAAGTTAAACTAATATTAGTACAAAGAATTATATTTCAACTGTAGCAGATTTTAATCCTAAGACCATTGTTGTATGTATGAATGTAACTTGTGGTCTAGAACCAAGCTAGTCACTTCACAACTTTATTTAAGAAATTGCGCAATAATATTTGAAATCTAAGGCATTTTATATTAAACACTAGCTAATATATTATCGACGAAAAAGTTCAACCTTTTTATGTTGTTTATTGGAAAGTATCTTTTTCATATACTTTAAATATCAAAATATATAATAAATTTGGCGCTAAATTTTAGTTTCTTCTGCATTTGTAAGATTAAAAAAAAATCATAATGTTGCCGGTCTATATCATGATGCAAAGCTGCTGTAAGGAATTCTTTTGTAAAGTTTTATTTAGACCTGATTTATACGAATGCAATTCAAAACTAAGCATTCGTATTTGAAGAGAGTGAAGCTGGTTAATTGATAATCGTAATAGGAATACAATATTGAAATATATAATATTGCCTTACACATGTCTAAGTAAGCATCTGCTGGTCTGGATGAGATACCCTGTTTTATTTTGGGTCATGCTGCAGAATTTGTTGCTTATCCTTTAACATATTTAACAAATCAGTCATTTCTAGAAGGTCAGTTTCTATCGATGCTTAAATCGCTAAATTAATCCCAGTCTATAAAAATGGAGATAAAAAAATTATGTCTAACTATCGACCTACATATATCTATCTTGTCAGGTTTTTCTAAAGTATTCGAAACAATCATGTGTCTCGTTAAGGATAAATCAATTACTATCGCATTATTTGGGGCTATATAAAACATTTACAACTTAAAACAAAATAAATTTAGAATTGGCTTCATGCTGTTTGACTTGTCAAAAGCTTTCTATCTGGTTGACCATACGGTACTGCTGCAAAAATTGTATAACTACGGTGTTCATGGAGCATGTTACGATTGCATAGCTTCATATTTAGATAAACGTAGTCAAAGTAGTAGTAGAAAACGGAATGGTATTGCGACACATTCTCAATCACACTCTTGAAATTTTGGTGTCCCTCAGGGGTCGGTTTTGGGGTCATTGCTTTTCGTGATTTGCGTGAATGACCTCGAAAATATCGTTGAAAATTTGACGGATATCAATTTGCGGATGATATGTTCACTATGGTGTATGGAATGGACTTGTTGGTAATAGATCTGCCTCATTAATATCGAATAGACTAAATCAAATTCTGGAAAGTTATATAAATAATAGTCTTTGATCCACATAAAGGGTGTGATTGTTCGGTTTTAATTCGTGTTGATGGGGTTGGAACATAAGTACTTGTACAAGTTTCTCGGATTGAGTTTGGACAGATATCTCTGATGGGAAGATCACATTAATAATATTATTTATGCTCTGAATTCTTTAACGTTTGCTGTGCGAGTATTATTGGAGAAAGTCGCTGTTCCAGTACTAATCACCTTTTATTGGCTTTGTATTGAATCAAATTGTGATATGGCATAATTATGTGGGGACGCTGCAGTCATGCGAAAAAATATTGTCTTTTTAAAATCTTAATATTCTTCTAAACAGCACTAGACAATGGAAGAATGTCCCTGCCATGGTTGTACATGTACGGATGTGCTATTTGTACTAAACAGAATGAAACCCAATTTCTGAAGAATGGGGACTCTAATAAATCATATAAGTCGCGCAATGGATGTTCTCTCAGTATACTTGCTCATTGCTCTCAGTTATATGAAAAGTCTTCATATTATAATTGTGTAAAAATTTATAACAGGCTATATATGAGATGAGGTAGACATTCTCTAACAATCAATTTAAAAAAGCCACTAAGTTTTATCTTGTTCGTGGTAGCTATTATTCTGTCAATGAATTTTTGCAGTGATGTACATATGCCTATTAGCACATTTATCAAATGACAAGGCTAATACGTGGCCTACGCACGTGAAAAGCTAAAGATTATTATTATTATTATTGTTATTATTGTTATTATTCTTACTTCTACTCCAATCGCTTCTCTTGGCAATTTTGCACACTTTTTTTATGTTGTTGCCGTTTTTTCAAGTGATCTGATAATTTCAGTAACTTTCGTTTATATTAGTGTTTGATATTAGATTAAGATCGTGTAATTGTGCAGATCCAAAAATTGTCAAGAGAGTTGTGTGAGTCAGCAGAAAATACTACCGGTAATTCTTGATACATAACCTTCATTTTATTGTTTCATTTAGGCTTTACATGTAGTTGGGACGATAAAATTACGTTTTATGGGATAGTTGCTTTGCCCAATACCATCAACTTCAAGCAGTTCCATTTGGCATCACTTATTGAAGTGGTTATTTAGATAATTGAAATCGGTAACTTTTTGACAGAAGTTGTAAAAGATGGACCTCATATGCACTATTTCCGCAGTATATACTTTGACACTAACATTAATCTAAGATGGGTTGACATCATTAGATATTTTGCATTGCCTATGAATGGTCACTCACTGCTCCTCCCCTTTAAAACAAGACTTGATAAGATTTAAAGGCGCTGATACCATTGCCTTTAACATATTGTAGCGTTGCTCTTATGGGTGTTAGACTAGTTGGAGGCTTTAATGAACTGAAAGGGTTGATGTCGAGTACAATAACAACACATCTTCAGCTTTCACGAGCTTGGGTTGATAGCATTTCAGGGCCACATGACGTGTCAAAAATCCCGCCGGCAGCCAAGATTTCCTTTGCTGAGAGATAGCACCATCTTTGTTAACTGAGGCGATCCTGATAAAAATACCTTCACCAGATTTTGTCTCGGCGTGTTCTGCCAGTGTACCTTGTGTACCACCTTTCTGTTGTCCTCCCATTTCCTCATTGCTTGTTGTTTTAGGTGGCACTTGGCAGACCACAACAGGGGTCAGCTTCAATAAAAGGCATTTTTAGCTTGAGAGCCACTGAAGAATGTAGATCTTATAAGTAATTGCGCTCTCTATTACAACAAACGGTGTGAGCAGAATATAATTAACCTCATTTTTTAAGATTTATGTTCATAATTCATAACTTCAACCCATCTTATTCTTCGTATAAGGCATTCCTAGAATAGCAAAACATTTAACCAGCTGTAACATAAAACAGGACCAAAATGCATTCTACCATACTAAATCTATCAACGATGAGTGGTTGTGCAAACAGCTTCTCTTTTTTTAGATGTATCGCAATCGGCAGATGTAATTTAATAGATTTGCGACCTACATTGTGCTTTTTTTCTATTGAAGAAATATCTTGCTATAAATTCTTGCGGGCGTGATTTAGTCTCCTTGAATAAAAGGGGCGAATTTAAACAAAAACTAATCAAAAAGCAAAAAAAATTGTTTATGTGTTTAAACTAGCTATCATCACAAGCAATTTAAAATATTATCCACTTCATTAAATTACGCATTAGCACCTTCTTAGAGGTTAAACGGCGAATATTCCGAAAAGGCGCAGTCATAAATGAATGAAAATAATCAAATTTAAGAATACCCAGTCGAGATTTGACAGATGTTTTAAAGATTGTTACGCCATATCCGGTATACGTTTACGAGAAATCGATTTCATTACTTTTACAAAATAATAATCTCATTAACTATGATCGTTTGATGTTTGGCAAATATGTCCAAGGTGGAGATATTTAGCACTTCAGCGAGCAATTTTATTTCATCATCGGCACCGTTTTCACACACTTCCGTGCATTACTCCATTGACTATTTCTGTATTGTTATGATATTACATAGGTGTTAGGTGTTACTTTAGGAGACGTAATGCCTTGAAGCCTGTATATGTTCAATTAGTACAGAACGAAGTATTTACGACTTGTTATATAAATAAATTTCCTTCGGGGAATATCTGATCGCCCTTCGTGTTGTGTGAAATTAACTTGTGTGGAATGTAGAATGTAAAAAAGTGGAAAAGTTTCCCGCATGAAAGTTTGGAGATAATTAAAACTTTCGGTTGCAAAATACCGGTTAACCAATGTAGCGTGAATTTTAGCATAAAATAACTTTGCTAGAGTATAAATTGTAATACAGGCATTCTTCGTCGGGTCTGATAAATTTTGAGGAATTTGCTTTGCTATTTATATGCCTTGATGTTAGGGTAAATGTGTAAAACTTTGGGCCACACAAAATTGATCAACGTGTAATACTTATCTTGCACAGAATTTATTTTATGTAGGACTTTTTACCAGCTTTATCCTTTGAATTTTTACTATGGCTAAAACTATGAAACTATGATATTCTGAAAACATAATCTTGAACGCTGTTCTATCACTTCCTCTTTCCTGCGGCCACAATCAATACACTTGGTCAATATTTAAACAAAAATATGCTCACATTTTGTAACCTACTTTGCGTCTTCAATGATGTCCTTCATAGTCAATTATTTTTCCACACGTTTGTTATCTTGGGGCACACTAGGTCTTGCCTTCTCGTTAAGCAAAGCACAGGTCCATTTGTTATCTCAATTGGCATTGCTTCGCACTTTAAGGGGGGCCATACCCATGCCAAGAAAACGATGTCTTAAGATTGGTTTTAACACTATCTTCTAGTAGGAACAGCAAATTATTGACCAAGTTAGATTTTTATGTGCAACTTATATAGACCATGCGTATGTTGTTGGTGCTGCTAATGTTCATGGACCATACTATTGTCCTTGTTAATTGTTCCTGTTTCTAAAAGACGGTGCCAGACGCGGGCAATTACAATTTTGGCTCAAATTTCAAGTGACCTACCTTCAAACGTTTGATGTAATTCTATTTTAAAGCGTTCACTGGTTATTCAAAATGCCCACTTTTACTGTATATGCACAGCTATAAACGCTCCAGCTATCGGGCGATACACCAACCATTGCCAATGGAATTTTTACTGCTGATTCGGTTATGCTTATCGTTAATGACTTCAAATTTTATGAGGTTTTCGACAAGCCATTTCCTCAAGAGTGTTCCGTAGATCGTAGTCCAGCGGGTTTAAATCAGGAACATTGTTCTGTAACCACTACAAGGGTTGATTTTGCTTTGTTTGCAGACGCTGAGAAAATCCAATTACGCCATCAAACAAAGTATCGTTTAGAGGCTTACCAACCGGTTCCAAAACTGTCTGTGCATCATTCCTGTTTCGCAAAAATGAATAGGAGTTACTCCATGCCACGACATAGCCCATTACATTATGTAACCTGGGTGGTGACCCCGTTGAACGCTTTCTCTTTGGCTTCATAATTATGATAGGGCATATAATCTATCATTTTGCTTGTTAAACTTTTCCTCTATCGGCAAAAGTTTCTCGTCGATGAACAGAATATTTTTGTATCCGCCTCTGCCGTATAAACGTTTCAACTTTTTCGATCTTTCAAATCTTATCGCTTTTAGCTTCTGTGTTAAAAGGTGACTCATACATCTTTTGTACGTTCGCATGTTTAAATCATCTGTGATTATGCGTAAGACCGTTTTCGGGGCAATATTCATTTCTCTAGCCATGATTTTCTGCTTTCGCAGCGGACAGCGGTTAATTCTTGAACGAACAGCTTCGACTACGTTTTTGGTGTTTGCATCACGCGAGCCCCCAGCCCTTGGTCTATCAACAATATCACATGACTGCCTCTTTAAAACGTTGCAATGTACGAGACACAAAACATTCACTGATTTAAGCTGTTTTAGGTGCGAGTGAAGCTGCGAAGCACTATGTTCTGCAATCATCACAACGATGGCAGCAACTCGTAGGTACTTGATGGCTAGACTAGGTACATATATGAGCATTACATCATTATAGCCAATATGTCAATCTTAGATGCAATAACTTGCATGTGTGGAATGTTTATTTCTAGGCATAGGTGCATAGGCGTGTCTGTCTAAATATTTTTCGGTGAATAAAGGAAACTTCATGATTTCTTGTTAAAAATGCAAAGACATTGGTTACTATTTGACAAATAAAGTGTAGAAGGATGTGTATCGCAGTGAAAATATACGTAGTAGAAACTGAGTTTGGTTGGTTTATAAGTATAGTTTCCTTTCACTACATCAATTCGTTTCCATACAGATGGATTGCCATAGCTTCCAGAAAACCCAATCCACTGCTTGATAAAAAACTTAAATCCTCTAGTGGATTTTTGGACGACTTACAAACGCTGCTGATTAGATATACATACATTACCGTTCTACAATTGCCCAAGAATTTAATAGATATTTCTTAAATAGCATTTTGGACATCACCACACAGATTCCAGACTGGTATGCTAAGTGCTACAATCCATGTCATAGTAGAAATTATGCATGTGTTCTTCTTACATATTGGACCACAAGAATCCTTTTGTCAGAACTTCATTCTGCTGTTCAGAGGTGCAAGTGAGATTAAAGTATGAAATTTTACTGTAGGATGCAATAAATAGATTCACAAGAAGTTTGCATCAAAAAGCTGTAATGCAGGCAAATACTAGGATCTATTTTCAAATCTCTACTAAAAATATATTTGATGCATTAGGCATATGTACTGCTATTGCCTTGATTATATAGTTTTGACGCCGGTTGTAATATGTTTTTACTGATACAGCATCAATTCGTACACAGCAACCACCACCAATAGCAACTCAGAAATATTATGCACTGACGACGACATCTAGAAAAGTATCTCCGTCAGAATACTATTTACTGAATTCAAAATTTGGGTTAAACTGTTTTGGGCGTTACCGTGTACAAAAGTTTTCACTTCACCTTCTGCAGAATTTGTTCGCAACTTCTCTATAAGATTTGTAGAGACTAATGTGACTGACTTTTGCTCCTAGTTACATAACTTTTTTTTCCTTCATTTTGCTAGTTTGTGACCACTATCTTCTCGATGATTTGAATTTTTCATAATTTCCAGTGGAATGATACTGTTTATGGTGGTGGTAAGAATTTTAATGTTCTCATAATTAATAGTATGATTCCCCTTCTGACATAGGTACTAGGCTACTGCAAATCTTTCAGTAAGTTCATGTTGGGTATCTCGTCAATGTTCTCTGATTCTGCACTAGATCTTCCTTCCTTTTTCCCACAATTGCATTCAACTTCATAAAAGTCATTAGTGTGTAGTTTAGGAAGCTGGTCCTTATTTTGCAGAAATATATATACCGGGCTTTCAATAAATACCGAAACCCACGTGACCTCTTTTAGATATGCAACTCATGTAACAGTATGGTAATTCATATTTTTAAAAATAAAAATCCTCCAGAAATTTTTATTTACATATATTACCAATTAAAATCTTACAGGTTAGGTTTATATTGTAAATAATCACAACTAAGCACCGACTGACCGACACAAACAGAGACGTACAAAAACTGTCAAATTAAATATCGACTAGCAACTCAGGTTAGACCAGTTAGATCGCTTAGGGATATTTTTTGTTTTACCAAGATATTACTTACGTCATCTTACGTCAGAGATTACGTGAGTTTCGATTCTTATTGAAAACCCTTTATTATCTTCTTAAAAGTATGATAATGTTCTTGTTCTCTAACGTTTTGTTGAATATCTTCTTCTTTCTTTTTTTCCTCGTCTTCTAAGTATGTCTTTGGTTTTAGAACTCGCTATCATACCGCTGTCTGGTCTGCGTCTCTTATTAGTAATCATCACTGATCTTTTTTGTTGTTATTACTTGTCTTACTATTGTCTTGCTATTGTCGTCGTGTTTACTAATACCTCAAGAAAAGTTAAGGTACCATTCTTCTTAATCTCAAAGGCAAAATTCATGTTCGTGTTGTGCCTGTTCAAACGTGACACAAAGTGATCTAATGTTGTTCGCATTTCCATACCAACATGTTGGTTTTAGCTTGCTAGATTCAACAGCTTCTTGTTCAAAGGTTTCCATGAAGGTGTTAGGGATGACCAGTAATGATAATCATGCCATTGCTGCACCACTCTTTTGTTTATCAAGTTCTATATAATCTATTCGTAATTCTCTCGATTCCAGTCGTTTATCTCTCTAATATTTTATCTAGGTCTGATACATTAGTAAAGAGGGATTCTACTATATCGTCCAACAAAATGCACATATTTGATCGCGCTAGATCTAAAATACATTGACGTTAAATAAAAAAGCTTGAACTAACTTACCATAAAGTTCCATTCCGTTATTCTGGCTGATGAGGTTCGCGTACACTTGACTGTTTCTTGCTAGGACCTTCCACAGCTTCATCGTCACCCAGTTTAGTCAATTTTGCGCGGCACTTAAACCATATGTTTATTGTTCTTTAACTGCATCCCAGGAACGAACCCATTGTCATTTCGGCACGTATCCATCAAGACACTGCATAGTTAAACACAAATTTACCAATAAATAACTAAAAATAACATAAATTTAAATAAAAAATAAACAATGCTGTTACTATATAAAGATTTGTGAGCAATAAATAACAATTTAACGCTGACAATATTTATTAAATCCTCTTACTCAAATTGCAATCTAAATAAACCCGTAACAATTTATATCATTAATAGATCTCCCATTTCGCGTTATTGATTTATAATAACTTTAATAACGGCCTGTCTAATAGATTTGTCGTATTAATAGACTTTCTTATAAACTTTTCCCATTACATCACCGCCGTTTATTTACACGGACTTACGCCAAACTTTTCCAGATTAATCGTCCCCGCTAGGTATCTTCAGCTATCCTAAACGCCCGCTATCATTTTTCTTTTTCTAGTTCGCCTTTCGCTAGTTCCTAACCAAATAAACTCAACTCTAAATTTACCGCGAAGTTCGAACTTCTTCTGGCGAAGAAGAAACGGTGGATGTATGAGTCGTTGCCAGTTTCCATTACCGTTCCCTACCGGAGTTTTTTGATCTTTGTTAATTATATTACGCGAGTTCGGCAGTCACTTGTTGAACATCTGATATGTGACTCGTTCACAGAACACCACGTGTCTTAAAAAAATACGTTTTTGCGAGAGTAAACTGCTGGATGTCTGGCACTCTTTTACGACTGGCTGTGCATTCCCTATTAATTCTGAATGCGTTTTTTTTATACGCTCTGTAAACGGTTCTGATTCTGTTTTTGTAAGTTGAAATTGGCGGAAATCGCGGTCTCATAATAATAAAATCTGTTGCTTTGAGAAAAAACACGAAATGGATCGTTTCCGGCCTATTTATATCAAATTTCATTTATTTATATATACATCTACCGAAATTGCTAATGAAAAGATTTCAGCAACGTAGTAATTATAGCTTTTACATTTGATAGGGTTGTAGGAGTTACTTTATATTTATTTGAATTATTATCCCATTTAACTCAGCCTAATATACACCTGTAAAGCTGGTTTCATTTTTATATATGCAAAAGTATAAAAACTTGAGAGAAAACACCGAAAAAAGTCTTTAATTAGGGCTCATTTCATCTTTTTATATCTGCAAACATAATAATAATAATAATAATGGAATTTATTAAGCACTAAGCTTTACATTTTAAAATATAGAAAGTCGGTATGTCTAATAAAATTAATGGCAAACATAGGAAACTCTACCGCAAAAGTACTAACTATGAAGACTTGTCCCAAGGAAGGACCTCGGTACATCCCTCACCTTTAGTGTGTCCATTAGTTGTAAACAAAATCTTCGATAGGTAATCATATCATGGCTTTGGCTATTCTGTCGCTACCGGCTGCCTGCTGCCTCTCATATGGAGGAGTTCTTTCGCCCGCGCACTGTACTTGTTAGTTATGAG
>ML217594.1:476-17413 GCA_004785975.1 Popillia japonica
CAATTCCTGTCAGGGCACGGGCATTTCGGATCGTACCGAAAGAGATTCGGACTGTACGCGGTGGACACCTGCCGCTACTGCGGTCTCTTTGACTCCCCGGAGCATTCGGTTCTGTCCTGTGTGAGATGGGCAGAGGAGAGACGAGAGCTGGCCGGAAAAACAGGCCAAAACATAGACCAGAACTCCGTCATAAGGACGATGTTGGAATGTCAAAAAAACTGGAATGCTGTCAGCAAGTATGTAGCCCGTGTCCTATCAGCGAGGGAGCTGGACGAGAGAAGAGACAAGCCTTGAAAACCTAGCAGTTTAAAGCCACTAGAGTGTCAAATGCCGCTGGCATTCCGAAGTTATTTCCTGTGGACGGTACCGGAATGTCACGGAAGGCCGAGGAGGGGTTTTAGTCGAAGTAGCGCCCGACACTCCTGGGACACAGTGAACCCGTGCCCCGGGGCCAAGCGGTTTCCCCCCACAAAAAAAATAATAGTAATGATTTATACTGTCTTAACAATTGTTTTTACAGAAGAGAGATCAAAGTAACAGAATATAATCTGTACAGGGTTGTGTAACATGTAATCACTTCCATGTACTGTGACAGATATTGATCAATAAAAGACACTAAAAAAAACAGCAACTAAGCAACACTGTAAGACTCCCAATAGTTCTGCGATCTTTATTTGTTCATTATAAATGACCTTAAGCGAAGTGTTTCCACGATATAAAAAAACAAATGATTTAATTCGTTTTTATTCTTAATAGTGAGTATTGCGTCGAGCGTTATGGTTGTAGTACTGTTCTTTTTTATGTACTTTTCCCTTATAGATTCGTATACTGGACACTCAAGCATAAAATGCTGCAGAGTTTCCATTTTCCTTGTATTACATATTGTACATACACTATTGATGTCTATTATGTATCTGTTCCCATCTAAGTACCATCTAGCAGTGGATCCGTTGGTGAGTCTTCTTTGGCTGATTACTTTGATCTTTTTCAATAACGTTCGATATTGTATATATTCCTCCGGTCGGCCAAGAGCGCTAATTTTCCTATATAAAAGCGACGACTTTGATATAAGCACAGAGTTAATATCCTTGCTCAGTTCATTATTTGTTATTTTATCAAGTATGCCCTTTTTTACTGCGAAATACAGACCGTGTCGGTCTCAAACTCCATATTTCGGTTTCGCTAACCTTCGCCAGCACATCCCGCAACACGCTTATCCAGTTAAGTGCTCTCACATTGGTCGGAGATTTGTCTAAAGATATAAGCGCTTCGTAGCACTGTTTGCATAGTTGATGGTTTGGCATATTGAAAACCTTTTCCCACCAGCTGCAGACTCTTTTCATCATTGCAACTTTCAAGTGTGGCTGTTCAGTTTCTAATCGTACTATATAGTTAGGTACATTAATTGGCCAGTGAAATAGTCTTTTGAAGAAACCAACTTGAACTTTTTCCAACTTCTCTGTGTACCTCAACGACCACAATTCACAACCAGAAAGTAGCGTTGCGTATGTCATACTTTCAAACAGCCTTCTCTTGGTTTCAAAGGAGTCTGATTTTGACTAGTGAGTCTGAGTGAGACTGAGTATGTCCCTTTCCTTGGCTGACGCCCGCGATGCCTTCGGCATAAAGAAATTGCTAGCTTCTTGAAAGATGCCCCCAGAGGAAAAAGGGACTCCAAGATAGATGTAAGTATTTCCTAACGTATTCTATTTGAATTCCTTTGCAATACAATCCTCTCATTCTGCGGTTTTGCCTTCCTCTATGAAAAGCAATAGCCTTCGTCTTCTCAGTATTTACAGACAGTCCTGTTTTCTTCGCAGTAGTTCCTCAGTATGTTTATGTTTTTATTTCCGTCTGTTGGTGAATTGGCGAAGATCGCCAAATCATCGGCATACACTAGCAATAATAAGGACCTCCTGCTTGTTATCTTTACACCCTGAGCGTCTCTTTTGGTGAAATATTCTACTATATCTGATATAAATATAGAGAAAAGTAGCGGCGAAAAGCAGTCCCCATGCATTAAGGCCTCCGTCAGTGGGACACATTGAATGTCAGTTGAGTCTGTCATCACTTTTATACATGCATTATCGTACATTTTTTTAGAATTCTTATAAATTTTGCACTAACTCCGGTTTCGTATAACTTATTCCAAAATTTATTGTGGCTTATCGAATCAAAAGCACTTTTGAAGTCAACAAAAATACCATACAGATAGAACGATTTAGGTGTTATATTAATATTGAGGGTAGCATTCAAAACAAATAAATTATCTAAGCAGCCCCTACCCTGCCTGAAACCCGATTGTTCTTCGGATAAAATGTCGTGCGTTTCACACCATTGATATAATCTTCTGTATTTCTCTCTTCTGCCTCGAATAAACAGAAGTGGTGATCGCCTACCATAAGCCATAGCCCTCCTAATCATTACTCCAACAGTCCTGTGTAGATGCCTCTCAGCAGCAATCCTAATATCGCGTCGCTCTAAACGCCGGCGTCGTACCCTTCTACAGCCATCATGCATACCTAGATAGAATAGCTATTCATCGCTAAAGACAACATTATACCATTCTGCTCCCCAATGCTATCGTTCTCTGCACCAGTTCAAGCTTTGACGACAGTGGGCCATAGTCAAAGGAAAAACTAATCGTGGACGGTATGAAGGAAGTTCAAAGGCTCGAATGCGGAGATATAATGTAGGTATTATAACTAGTCTACATTCTTCTCCAAATCATTGGTCAGCGATTTGATGCGTTGTAGGAAAACAGCCCCCTAGAGCTAGGTCTCTGAAGCCCCTATCTTGACGCTCTGTGGTATGCCTCAGTTGACCAGTTGGTCTTCTTCGTAACCATCTACCTTTTTCTGTCCACACACGACATACACCCATTACCGTCGTTGCAGTACGATTAACATAACGGCCAATTTTGCGATAAGACAAACCAACATATCGATAGGAAGCAATTCTACCACTGTCAAAGTCACTAACAAGGTGATTATTTTGACGTTTTCAAACTCTAGACATCTTGTTACGCTTGTTTACCTTTACACGATTAGTCCAGTAAAAAAACATTCACATACGTCATACCAACATATATACAGGGTCCTGCAACTGAACTCCGGTCTTTGATTGCTCTTTTGCTATTCAAGTGACACGATTTTCTGAAACACACGGTGAAATTAGACATTAAGGAGTATGTCTCAAAATTATTTTGGATTATACAGGGTGTTCGAAAAATAATCGGCATAATCACATATATTTTTTTTAAATAGAACATTGTGTATATTTTTGCATTTTTGGATGTCACTGACTATTGTCTATACGTACCTATTTTATTTTTTTTATTTGAAGCGCTTGTTTAGTGGAAATTAATATTTTTGTTAAAAAATCGATATTTACATAGCGCCATTAAAAAAATCAGAACTGCCACAAATGCGCTGTTTAACAATGAAATAGTTGAGAATTCTTTTAGCAAGGCACAGATGCATAATTTAGACAAAAATTCATGCTGTTGCGACGTACAGGGTGTTCAGAATTCATGATCCAATTTCGGAAACTTTGACTAACTTTTTTCGATTTTTTTTAAATTGGACACCCTGTATATTTTTGCATAAACAGATGCCGATCATAATTGTCAACAATTTTTGTTAATATGTTTCTATGACTATCTACAGTAGTTTTTGATAAAAAAGCAAAATTTAAAAATGTGTACGAAATGCATTGTGTAGATACATACTTAGGTGTTAAATGTGCTATGATTGCATAAAATGTGAAAATATAAATACCGCCAAGTATGTTAATACTAATAAAAAGTTGGGTTACTATAGTGATATGTAGAATTATTATTATATTAGAATATAATAGGGTAACAAACGTTGAATTTATATTTTAAGTCTATTTTACGGTATGAATTATTTTAACAAAGAACTTGTATTCATGACCTTTGTATTATGCTCAATTTATGCCCAAAACTATCCTGACGAAAGACATTCAGACGAAAGATGTATATTTTTACGTAAACGGTTGCAGATCTTAATTAGGGACAAATTTTGTTAATTACATAAATTATGTATGACTATTTCTAGTCGTTTTTGCTAAAATTGTACAATTCAAAATATATATGTAACTAATAACAAAATGAAAGTAACGAAAAAAATAAACCAAACTAAGGAAATGTACACTACAATAGAGTTTTGAAATACATTCCATACATCTAAACAAAGACGCAAGCTATGGCTGAAGGAATTTCCTACTATCCATGAAAGTGATTCTTTTACCAAATTCCTTGAACGGAAGTCCCATTGCTTTCTCTTTCTTCAATAATTTTCTTTTGGCTGAAAGTGGGATTTTCTGTTGTCATAAAAAAAATAACGATAATTCATTGCTCTCAGTTCTTACAAGTTTTGATCTATTTGCTGTTTTATACTCCACACTTCCTGTTCCTATGAACCTTTTCAACAACATCTTAAAACATCTTTTATCTGCATGTTTTTTGTCAGGATATGATAAAATAAATTCTGCTTGCAAGAAAGCATTTTTTTCTTCGCTGTCACCTAATCCAAAGATATCTACAAGTTCTTCTTTAGAATTATTCATACCGTGAAATAAACTTTTACAATATAAATTCAAAGCCTGAAACACTATTATATTCTATTTATTTACATACCACTACAGTAACCCAACTTTTTATTAGTATTAACATACTTGGCAGTATTCATATTTTCATATTTATGCAATCATAGCACATTTGATATCTACGTATGTATACAGGGTGTCTCAGAAATAAAGAGTAATAAATTTAGGGTAGCAACTACAAGGCGTATAGAGTAGGATTCCACCGAAACCGATTTTTTTTATATAGAGAAATTAAAAAAAGAAAAATTTTGGCCCGTCAAATTATCTATTACGGATCTGATGCAAGAATCTCCATAGCGCAACGTGACAAATATGTATGTATGTATGTATTAATAATAGGCAACAATAGTAGCGTTATTGTAATTCGATTGCTACATAGGAATTCATTCATCAGTTCCTTGAACAAGTGCGTCGCTCAAAGATACGATAAATCAGCAGAAACTCGCAATGATATCATTTCGTTGTTTAAAGAGACATAAGATTTGTTGAATAATAATAAAGAACCTATCTTTTGTTTTCGTACGACCGTCAGCTAATTTTTAATAAAATGACCATAAGTAGTTTCGTTTAGATTTGTCTAATTAAGTCTTACATCGTTTATGCGAAAATGAAACAAGCTGACTGATCTAAACGTAACTAACAACTGCGAGCGGTAACAGCTGACGGTATAGATAGACATCGCGCGTCCGAGACAGTATGTGTGTAGAGTGCAGGGCTGGCACTAGCCCACGACTTTTACAAAACAATTTTTTTCTCGTTAATGGTGACATATAGCCCACATAACCATTAGGATTATTCGATCGTAAATTATTACAGCTATTACATATTAATTTTTTGCCTATTATTTCTGAGACCCCCTGTATATTTCAATAATGCAATTCGTAGACAGTTTTAAGTTTTGCGTTTTTATCAAAAACGACTACAGATAGTCATAGGAACATATTATGAAAAATTGTTCATAATTAGGATCCGCATCCGCTTATGCGAAAATATACAGGCTGTCCAATTAAAAACAAATCTAAAAAAGTTAGTCAAAGTTTCCGAAATTAGATCATGAATTCTGAACACCCTGTATGTCGCAACAGCTTGAAATTTTGCCCAAAGTCTCTTCTATGGCTTCCTAAAAGAATTCCCAATTATTTCATCGTAAACATCACATTTGTGGCAGTACTGATTTTTTTAATGGGGCTATGTAAATATCGATTTTTTAACAAAAATATTAATTTCCACTAAACAAGCGCATCAAATAAAAAATAAAATAAGTACGTATAGACAATAGTCAGTGACATCCAAAAATGCAAAAATATACACAATGTTCTATTTAAAAATTATATATGTGATTATGCCCATTGTTTTCCGAACACCTTGTATAAGCCAAAATAATAAACGTTGTTAGTATATTAAAGTAAATTATCACTAAAACGAAGTAAAACATAAACATTGGCAGGTAGTTTGTTCTAGTTTACTACAAACTACCAACAACCAACCGCTAAAGCACTCTCAAGTTCCAGTAGTAGCAACTGCGCTAATATTTTAAAAGCTCTATTTATACATATATATACTGCAACTTCCACATCTAACATATTACACCGCGCTCACTCCAATAAATTATTTATTCCAAATCACCAAAGTAAGTTTATATCCAACGCTACAAACATATAAACTATCGCATCAATAAAATTCCTCTAAATATATAGGAAATTGTCAACGTTAAATAACTGAAATAATCCTCCCCCAAGCGATTATAGCTTCAACTACAGAATTACGCTCGTGAAATTTTATATTCGTAATGTATTGAGTCGATCTACGTTTTATGATGGTCCTATTTACGTCTAGAACGATGGCGAACAAACCAAACAAGATAAATACGACTTTGGAAACTCCTTGGTAAACATTCTTTTATATAGATTGTAATGCGAGATTAGAACTTACTTCCGCATCATTTGTTTCTCCGGTATAGTAAAAGTTCAACATCGGAAACTCTAGAATGGCGAGACTTTTATTTTAAGCGTACCTTACCTCTGATTCCGTACATACATACAATACTCAAGTTTATACTAGCGCAACGATACAATGGTGTTTTACACATACCAAACAACTCCCTTTATACAGTTGCTTCCGTTTCTTGTTTCGTATTGTTTATATTGTTCGAAGTTGAAGTTGAAGTTTTAAACAACTTCCTTGGAAGTGGAATTGATTAATAGACGTCAAACTAGCTCTAGGTGGCTGTGCAATCTGTATAGTAGTACTGGCGCCGCCTTGATAATTTTTAAGAACTATTCTAGCCTTATTATTTCTTTTCATTTATACTAAACCATGAAGGATTGAAGCAAAGGGCTGCCACCAAAATTTTACACCTGTTCTGCTGCTAGGATTTAGTTTGATCCATCGTTAATTTTATTGTGATATTAGTTTTAAGTGGTACTCGAGGGTGTACGTAAAAAAAATCAGTAGAACCTTATGGTCCTTGAGAGATGTCATAAGATTATGATAACTCGACGTGTCAACCACGCCAGAGGCGACAACCTCTTGACGATTTCCGTAATTCATTGGCTTCGTTGGTAGTCACTAGAAACAATTCCACCATTGCTCAAAATTTGAAAGCCTTTATCTATCCTGTAAAATGCCAACCACTGTATTACTTGCATCATCGCACAGTTGCAGAATTTTGACACCAACAGCCTCAGTTCCTTCAGTTTTCTTTCATAGGTTTAGGTAAAAGATTGTTCTTCCACCCACCTTTTAGATTTTTTTTATTGTACCAGGGGCGGGTGACCGCGTACGGCCCCTCGGCCAAAAAGGCCGATTGTGCCCCAAACCACCTTTTAGATTAGTCACTATTGCGTCAGCCCAAACAGTGATTACATTGAAAATTGCGTCCTTTGGCATCATTAGATGAAAGCAAACCTTGCTTTCCTCCTGCAATCCTTGTGTTATCTAGCCATCGTCACTTTTGAGTTCACAAGTGGGACATTGTCATTAATAACAACGCTTCCTGCGGCAACTGCTTTTCAATTGCTTGAGCTCTAATTTGAGGCACGACTACGTTGTAGAAGGATTCAGAAGAAAATGTTTGTTCTATCTATGCACTTTTTTGATCATAATAGTTTACAGTCAATGCGTTCATATTTCGATTTTTGGAGGCACTTGACTCTTTGAATTTACCAATTACAAACAAGGGTAATCTATGTTTGGCGGTGGTATTTGCACAAACCGTAGCAGGGATCCGATTCTTTTGGATTTAAAATGCTGGAGCTGTTCCTTCTGAAAATAAGCGCAATGGTTAAATTTATCAAGCCATCCTTTGCTTGCTTTGAAAGTAGGATCCCATTTCAGGTTCTTATTAATTTCAGTGGTCGTAGTCATTATTGTGGAAACTCAAAATGAGATACCTTAACGTCTGGTTTGAATAAACTTTTGGTTTATTGGGTTAGCGAGTTGGTCAAATTTTGTCGGTGGCTTAGTTGTCTGTAACTTGCAATGCGCCCCTATTATTATAGGATCTAAGATACTGTTTAAATCTCCACCACGGGCTCATTGACACTGACAAACCCCATCGCTCCAATTTCTGATCAGTATGTGGAATAATTCCGGGTGTAGTTTACAAAAAAATTGGACGAATATTCACTTTTAAGTGACCCATAGACTGTGGCTTGTTGGCACAGAATTGTGCCGTCACATAGACTCAAACAAAATAATCCAGGGGTGTTGAATCACGTGACTCTGATGGGGGCCTCGTGAGATGATCCAATCTCCAAACTTTTCAAGAGTAGCATCAGCTGTATTACACGCAGCGATGAATGAGAATGATGCTCTGAAGGACCGGCCATAGAAATTCGAGTAACATCACATATAGCGATCACCATTCACCTTATGGCTGTTCCATTCTGATTTCGAAAGAAATAACGTCCGATGATGTCGTCATATACCATAAACTGCACCAGACAGTGAGTTTCTCGAAATGCAACAGAACTTCAAGTAACACTTCTGGGTTGTCCTCCCACCAATACTGACAATTTTGCCCATTAACAAGGTCATTGAACAAACATCTGCCAGGTCTGGAAAGATGATTTTTTGGGCAAAATCAGGATCGTTCTCCTAGTGCTCAAGGGCCCAGTCAGCAAATTTTCGACGCAATCTGTACACATTTGATTTTAGTTCTTGCGTCAATACGACTTTATAAGGATGTAGTCCCAGATCCTTACGCAATATTCTCCCAGTTGGGGTCTGAGATATACTAGTGTATTAATGTGTTGGTTGCAAACTCCTATCGTTCATGGGCTGGAGAACGTCAATACTAACGCTAAGAATAGGAGTTCGAGAGCTCTAAGCTTGCACAAACATCACCTTCCTGTCAATTTCTAACCTGTTTGTTTATCTATGACTTCGCAAAATATCAAAAACGCATTTTAAAATAAATTTTCAATAATTTCGGTTAATACATAACAAAAATAATAGATTCCGAGTAACGTTAATAATATAAACGAAAATTATAAATAGAAATAATCCAATAATTTTGTTTATCGTACCATCAAATAGATTACATTAATACCAAATTCATTCTTTATTAATTCATTGGACCAACGAGCATAGTTCTAGCTCGCACATTTTTATTGTGTCAATATGGCAGCAAATTAATTCCATGGATGCTTCTCGTTACGCTGTCAGACAATTCCTATACATACATAACCGTAGCCAATTTAAAATAAAATATCCGTCGCACAACGCATAAACAATTATAGTCAGCAATAAATATGTCACGGTATGATTGGCATGGCGTGCATAGGTGCAGTAATTTTATATGCTGGTATTGTTTTTCGATTTGCATGGATATTGCATATTGCAGTTCACGCTTGATCTAAATTTTTATTTACGGCTAACACCCGGCGAATTTATCTCGTATTCCGTCCTTTGTTGTATCTATCAATGCAATTTTATTTCCCAGTAAAATTCGCTACATTAGAAGCAAATATTGTTATCGATGCTGTAAAAGTATAACATCAATCGTCTTCACCGCGGAAAGTTCAAAACTGTAAGAAGTCGAAGACTGAATTACACGAACCGCAAGCAGAGAATCGGCTATTCCAGCCACTGAAAAATTGTAATTGCCGTTAAAAGTTCCGTCCCAATTAAAACTTTCGGCATCATGTTCTAACGAAGAAGTGTTATTAACGCTATTACAAAGCGGTGTCCGTCTCACTTGAGTTTGAGAGTTTGAAAGCAGAATAAAGTTAACTTCAATACACTTCCCTTTTCCGTATTTACGGTCTTTTATCCGTAATGCGATTCTTGGTTTACTTTTAAATTAAGGAGATTTATGTCGCAGTCACGTGTACACATGAAAGCCTCTTTCTCTTAATTCAAGATTAGAGTCGTCGTCGTGCGTGGAGGATTCACCCTCATCGATAATGTCTGCTGGTGATTCTATATATGTCAGATTATTGGAATTATGATACATGTTTCGCCCAAGGGAAGTGACACGATTTATTGTAACATACGTTACGTCTAGATGAATGACTTGTTCTGACTGTGTTTATTACCAAGGAGAAGATATTTATCTATAGTTGACAACCAGATGTGTGTGTGTAAAATTTGTTATGTTCAGTAAAATAATCAATTACTGTACAAAATCAAAAAATCTATGTAGTAGAATAATAAGATCGCCCATAATGCAAAAGACTTGTTGATTAAAAGAAATTTTGTAACTTTTTATTAAAATTGTGTCAAAGAATTCCACAGCATGAATGATCATTGGATGGGGGCATGTAGGAATATAGAAATATAATCAGATGCTACACAGTCTGTCTCAAGGTAATCAGAACTTTTTTAAAATAAGAACGAAAAATTGTTTTTTCGGCAAAATTGATTTATTTTATTTAAATTAGTCCCTTTTGGATGGCCGACACATCAGCATAACGCATGCCCTTAATTGGCAAATGAAGTTTTTCAAACAGACAACATTCGGATGAAACTAGATCAGGGGAATATGACGAATGGCTGACCAATAAAATTCGGCTTTTGCTCAAAAAATCGTGAATGAGTGTCGATCAATTAGACGGCACATTATCGTGCAACAAACGCCAACTCCCTTCCCCACGATATTCTGACCCAATGCAGCATATACGATTCCACAATCGCCTCAAAAAACCAAGATAATATGGCGTGTTAATCTTTTTACTCGATGGAACGAACTCATGCTGAACAATATCCTTTGCAGCGTACTCTTCACATCTCAAACTGAGATGTTTTAGTTGCCGGTTCGTTTATGGCCACGTATTGAAAACACTACGTTTCGTTACAACAGTAACAATACTGTTAAGAAAGTTTTGGACCTATTTAGGAATGTTCTTGTAATGTTGGATTCTGAGCAATTTTTTGGTCGTCAGTCAACTTGTGCTGCACAAAATAAGCACACACCTTCCGATAGCTCAAATGGTCTATCCAAATGGAATGGATTGAATCTTTGGACATTCCTAAATTCATTTTTCATAAGACGCAACGATGATTTTGGCTGAATTTTGAGGAAATCTCGCAGGTTGTCTTTGCTGAAAGATAACATCTGAAGTCGGCCAAGGATGTCCTATTCGAACGCCTCTAGCCACGTATAGGTGGCGTCGCTATTGACAGAGTCCTGCTTACTTTGAGACAGACTGTATATAGACGTCAGAAATGACCTAGTGAACGTAAAATAAGTGACTGCATTGAGAAAATAGAGTACTTAATAATAATAATAATGTCTTATTATTATTTATAATTTATTATTATAGTATTTCCATCTACAAATATTTATATATAACAAAAAAAAATAATAAAACAAAGAATCAAGTAGTGGAAATCTTGAGGGGCAGTTCAGATAAGCAGCATGTGATGCTACTTCTTGCTACTTCACCTAAAAGTTTCAAAAAAAATATATAGTAGAATAAAATCATTCAGCATTAGATTGAACTAGTGTACGTACAAGAGGATTTTAGAGATAGGAGATGTCAAGAACTATAGCGCTTCTTTAATTGGCGAAGATTTCTTCATAATAGATACATAATTCTGGATCTAATTGATGGATGGCAGTTAATAGTAGTAAATAGTAGTTAGTAGTAGTAAAGTACATGAGAATGTAACAGATCCCGAAATAGAAAGAGGAAAAGACATTTCTTGCGGTTACGTGTGGTTAATGGGTATAGAATGGTAATTTGGTGGTTGGGACTAGTTTATCTTCTCCTGTAGAAAATCGATGCCTTATTTTTCACATAATATTCAAAGCTTCTTGGACGATATAATTGGTTTACATGAAATCATCTACATAAATAATAGATTTAATGTTGACTACAATAAAGACACATTTTGTAGCTTAAAGGTGGAAAATTTATTCTAGAAGAATAAATTATACAAAAACTGTATCCGTAGGTAAACTATGTATGTTCGAGCTCAGTTACTCGACGTGGACACGCTGTATAAGCCAGGCACTATATACGAGATCCCGCTGACTCATCGCTGGCAAGGTTTTGATTTGTTTTTGACCTGCTTTTAGTTGGTTTTGACCCTCGTTTCGAAACCAACTAAAATCATGGCAAAACCAACTAAAGCCAGGCCAATACTAACTAAAGCCAGGTCAAAACCAACTAAAACCAGGTCAGAAGCGGGTGAAAACCAGGTCGAAACCCTGCTAGTGATGAGTTATCGAAAGGTCGCATATAGTGTCTGGGTTATGGAGAGCGAATGGGCTCGTACATACATTGCTTACCTACTTGTATCTATACTACTAATCGACAGTAGTGACCGATATTGACTACACTACGTCCACCGAACATATGATGATGATATAATCAATTCAAAAGAACATACACGTTGTCTTCAACTTGATTGGTTAGGTTTGCTAAACACTTTATTTTTGACCACAATTTTGATTCAGGTTTAAGGTATAAACTACACCATTATTACAAAAAAGATGCATTTTTTAATGACGTAAAGAGTTTAGCAAACAAACATCATCATCATCTTCTTTGATGGCGTACTTGAAGTTTATTATTTTCTTTATATCCTTAATTTTTTCAGTTCGATTAAGTCACTCTTTTGCTCTGAATTTTATTTTAATATTTGAAATAATATTTTTTTGAGATGTATATATTCATGTCGAAAGAAGAACTAAATACATATTTTCATATCTTTGGTTTGTACGTGTGTGTTTTTGTTTCCAGAAACTTTTTCCACTCTTAGATCAATGGAAACAGAATTAGGTTCAGTTTAATCCTGAAGCCTTTCATGATTAAAGTGTTTTTGCAGAATAGGTAAGAACTTCAAATTTCATTCCTATAAGATTGCATTTCTTCACGAGTTACATGGGAATGAGTTTCGTAGATGGTTGGAATTTTGTGAATTAGTGATGGACCATCGCAATAATACATAATATCCACTTTCTAGATGAATTACTTTTTTCATTGAATGGTGACGGCCTACAGATCACGCTAGAGGACGACAATTTCTTGATTCTCACTTTTGAGAATATTGAATTACTCGAAAGTTACCTCTACAATGGCCTACCAGATTGCGATATTTTATACTTAACTTGATTTCTATTTTCATAGTGACTAAGCTATGACTGTCTTAAGTCTAAGGTGTGTCCAACTTGTTTAGTTTTCTTGCAAGAGTTTAGTACACCAAAAATCGTTGAAAATGCATATAACTTCAGAAAGCATTGAAGCATTTAAGGTATAACCTTCGTCGTGAAATGTGGAAAGCGGAACGTCAGACCACCCACCAACATTTGTTTTGGCAAGTGTGGCAGCCATTAGCTTTGCGCTTAGGATAGATTTACCGTTGGTGGTGGGTTGTTTAAAAGTCTTCTAAGATATTTTTCGCTTTCCAAATTACCGAATCTTACATGTTTATTTTTCTATAGGAGCAAAATGAAGCCAAGCTATTAGCTTCCTTAGAAGAATTACAGTTATGTTTCAAGAATGTTTACGAATAATACTGGAAATGTGACTCAGACATCACGGGATGAATATGCTAAGAGATTTGCCTGGCACAAATAAAATACATTAATGCAATTAATTTAATAATAATAATAATAATAAAAATAATAATAATAATAATAATAATAATAATAACAATAATAAAAATACGATAAGAGAGTAAATTACTTACAGAAAAAAAAAGAAAAGATTGCTTACACCAATAACAAAATACTGTGAATTATACAAAAAAAAACCACTATAATCATTACTAACTTTTCTTAACAGACTGCGCATAGATTTCATGAAGGGCACATGCTCAACAGGAAAATCCTGTAAGCTAATTTAAACTGTGCAATAGTAAAAGATCTCCATTCAACAGGGACGTTATTGTACACTTTTGCTATTTGATAAGAGTATGAGCGTTCAAAAATGTTATACGATGCATGGTGGTGTGCGAGTGCCTCTGAATCTAATATTTAACGTGTGTACATCAGTCCGAAATACAATTTTCTTGTACAAATATCTAGGTTGTCGGTTTAAAATAATACTATGAAACAGGGTAGCCATACGAAGAGTTCTGCGATCCTTCATATTCAGCCAACCTACCTCAGCCAGTTTATGTGAGATGTGGTCATACTTTCTTAAACCAAATATCAACCTGAGATACGAATTCTGCATCCTTTGCACGCGAGAAACAAAATCACTGCATAGACACGGACCATATAATTCATTGCAAAAGCTAAAATGTGACAGTACCAATGAGTCGCACAAGTCGCGCTTAGTCTCAATACTTAGGATGTGTCTATGCGGAAATATCAATTTTAAAGTAGCAATTGCAAGCTACGTACACTTCAGAATGTGAGATTCAAACCTTAGCCGCGTGTACATAACAAGCCTCCTGTTTCTTGCCTCAGTTTGTATAGGCAATGTAATATCATTAATTTTGAATGTTATGCGGTCCTGAATAAGATATAAGATAAACAACTCCTACTACAGGTTCGTATACCTACACAAAAGAAAGATGTATATATGGTAAATAAAAGAGGGTCCAAAACAGAACCTTGCGGAACCCCTCGCGTTACAAGCTTAAAGTCCGAGAACGAGATATATCTAGAGCTACACACTGCCACCTATTACTCCAATATGAGCGAAATATTTCAACCGAAGAAGGTGATAATCCGATGTACCGCAGAATCGATAAGAGAAGACTGTAATCAAGAGTGTCGAATGCTCGACTAAAATCTAATAATGTCAAGCCCGAGAACTTACCATCATCCGCGGCGACAAACAAATGATTCGTAACAGTAAGCAGCCCAGTAGTGTAGCTATGTCCCGCGCGGAAGCCCGACTGCAACTGACCACAGTCACACAGGCAAGATTGCATTGGATTCAAGGAAATCCATTATCTGGCAATTCATAATTTTTTCAAGAACCTTAGAAAAAACAGGCAGTACACTGATAGGAGGGAGATCTCCAAAACCAGAAGGATTTTTTGACTTCGGAACAGGTCGTACAAGGGCTCTCTTCCACAAGGAAGGAAAGCAACTTTCAACTAGACACGAGTTAATAATGTGCAATAGGTAGGGGATAATGATAGGGCAGCAGAGTTTCAACATATAAAGTGTTAGCTTGTCATGTTCAGCAGCATTACTCTTCATTTGAAACATTATTGTGACTAGTTGGCATTCATCTATCGGTTTAAAAGAAAACTCCGTTGAACAATTGCCAATTTTGTGGGTTTTGTAATAGTCAATTAATGTGGTAATACTCTAGTCTCCTGTGCTCTAGCAGAAACTAAAAGATCCATAACGATCATGGCTACATATAATGAATGCCACTTACGTACGAATTGAGTTAATACTAACAATTTGTGTAATCATTGTCATCATTGCTGCAATTTTTTGGTATATAACCGAAACGATTGGGATATTGCAAGGATTTTAAATTCTTATTCTCTGTCCTCAAAAAAATTCTCAGTATATCAGAGCAATACCTATAACCTAGCTCATATACAGCATAGAAATATTAACGTATAACCTTACTCTTTACCCACATTTGCATTTTCACACACATTAAATGTGTGTAAGATGAGACGGAAGTCCTTGCGTTACGGAAGTAAACATGAAGAACTTCATATCGAAAAGAACTTCCCTGACACAATTCCCGTTATCGATCAGCCTTCTTGAATCGGTGGAATTACGACGGAAGATGAATAGAAATTTTCAAAGCCGCTCCTATGGTGTGATTCTAAACAAGCGATTGTATTTATCGTCAAGGATATGCCAACCCCAAAAATAACCGTATTCTCAATAATATCGTGATCTTGCTGGTTCGATATAACTGCAACTTTGTAATAAATCCCATTTCGAAAGCTTAATCACCAGCAACTACATTAAAACTTATTAAAACAAAATCGATTTAGCGAACAGCGTTTCTTATAACTCACCGTTTAAAACACCCGATCCAGTACATAAATTTTAATAGCTCACCGAAAGCAATTAATCATAAATTTCCGAATTTAGGACAATGAAACTGTCACGACTCGCACTACTAAACTTCGATAGTTTTAAAATTGTCATGAGGGTTGTTCGAGATGTGAATGCAGTCACACAATTTATAGCCATTATTATCGATCCATTTCGAAAGTTGTTCCGAAATTTATAGCTGCAAAACACTGCACACAGTCACGAATACTGGTCACTTCTTAACTTAAAATTTGCCCTGTCCGACGAAAAGTTCGATTGGTTTTCGTGTAATGGAATTTTTCAATTTTATAAATGTTTTGTATGAAGTTTATTGATCCTTCATTTAATAACGGAATATAATTTTTAATAAACGTAAGGCAACTTAAGTCATTTTATTTGCTCCGTTTTTCTTATAAATTCCACGATTACCTCACTTGTCCAAAATACGATCGAATAGACCTTCACGGTAGATCGAGCTGCAATTTCGGTTACTTTTTGTTTTTTTTTTTTTATTCGTAGGGGGTAATTGATCGTGATCGAAGAACGAGGATACCGGATTTAGCGGGATCGTGTTTTCCAAGTGAATGAGGCAAAAGCGGGAGTTAAATGTAAAAAAGGTGTGCAAAAAACCTCATATATTTAACGTTTAGGACGAAACCGCCAACATATTGAATATATGGACAGAACACGAAGGTTGGATACCGTTGGCATAAATTCTGTAATCAGACAGAGTTGACTCCCACAAATTTATATTCATGCAAATGGGTTATCTTTGTAAGAGCGGTAGAACTGCAAAAAAAAATCGAACAGGAGTTTTTATTTTAGTTTAACATTAACATATCATTGCTGTTGTGATTTATTTCTTTAATTTATTCATTTATCCGAAAAAAAA